>JBANSL010000011.1:45385199-45497699 GCA_037127255.1 Persicaria tinctoria | reverse complement strand
CTTAATCATTTCTTGCGCGGGAGATACGGAGATCAGCTTTGGACATTGCTCTTTGAGATCCAAGATGTTGAGGGCTTCTTTGGTTAGACTATGAGCTATAACACTGATGCATATGTTTTCAACCATATTTTATAGTCTTTTTGCATTAATTTGAGTCTTTTTCTTAGGTTTTGTGTTGGTTTTGGTTTCGTTTGAGTAGGTTTTTTGTTGGTTTTGGTTTCGTTTGAGTAGGTTTTTTTATTTCTTGAGATATAGAGGTCTACGCAAGCTTTTATTGTGTTTTGTATGTTTTTGAAGTTGATTCAATTCTATTTTACAACATAAAAAGGAGTGGAAATGAGTTAGATAAGTGCACGAGAAAAATGGAGGTGAAACAAGCAAGAACAAGACAAAAAAGAGCCAAACCAAGGGAAATACCGAGCCTAAAAGGAGAGAAACCGAGCACTAGAACGAGCAGGAAGAAGCAAGAGAAGACAAGGGTCATACCGAGTGCCATACCGACCTGGTATGCTCCGTAGTGACCCGAAAGATGGTGATTTGAGGAGTGAACTTGAGCCAATAGTGGGCATACCGACCTCCATACTGACCAAAGTAGGTCGGTACTGACGTGTAAAGCGGGCATGTGAGATTCGAGATTGGAGCAACAATGGGCATACCGACCCTATGTCATTCGGTAACGATCGGGGGAGCGCTTGGTATGGGTTGTCTGGATGTGATTTTACACTGAATTTTATCCCCATTTTAGATAGATTTAGATAAATCTTCTTATATTCGATTTTCCTAAGATAGCTTTTAGATTTTGAGCATAAATAGGACCCTTTGGGGTCAGTTTCAAACACAATTTCTATTCAGCCATAGATTTGAGAGTTTTGGTGAGCGATTTGAGAGCTTTCTAAGGCGTGTTCTTAGCGAAGGTTGGGCGAGCTTCTGAGGGTTTTTGAGACGTTTGTTGGAGGATTGTTCAGGTTTTATTTCAGTTTATTTTATTTTATTTTTTCTCTTTTTATGTCTTTTTACATGCTTACCATGAATACGTGTGAGTAGTGTCCCTCTTTCTAAGGTTGGGGTGAAACCAATAGTACTCATGTGTGTGATGAATGCGATGAATCCATGATTTGAGATTTTTTTATCTATTCTTATACCTATTGCGCTTCATACCTAATGAGAATGAGGGAAATTCTTTGTTTGCAATTTCATTGGAAGAGATAATTGTAAATTGGATAATAATTAGGGTTTTGAAACGTGAGTTTTAATATGTCTAATTATAAAAGGTATTAAAGTTAATTGATTTAACATGAGTTGGTTAGTTGCGTTGCTTGGTTGATGCAAATTGGCCTCTTTTATAGATAAATGTGTGATTTTTATGTGATTCGCTGTGGTTGCATGCATGACTATCGTTGTGGTGATCCATATGCATGCCTTAGAAGCCTTTTTAATATTAATTAAAATCCTGAAATTTACATGCTCTACACCCCCAAAACCTATACTTTTAACCTCTTCCCCTTATTTCTTTACCTTTCTAAAGTAACTAAATGAAGGAACTCTCTCTCTCTCTCTCTCTCCCGTGGACGAACCTGACTCTACTCTACTCAGGGGCGTTTTAATTACAAATTTATTTGTTCGATAGAAAACTCTTGCAACAAGCACATGGCTCCTCATGCGTCGACTCATGAGGTTCCACGCCAGTGAGTATTAGGCTCTCGTCGTTCTTATTGGGTAGCCTGGCGTTGCTTGTATTTTTTCTCTCATCCACTTGAGGGGTAATGATTAGTCTTGTGTTTTACGCTACCAAGTATTCCAACAATAGGTACCATAACACCTCAAGTTTCCATGCCTTCTTCATCCTCTATTGTGGAAGGGCTTGCAGTTCTTCCTCCGCACTTTGATCAACCATTTTGTGAAAAAGGTCCCACAATTCTGACCATCCCATCTTTTTGAGGCTATTGTTACTCATGGCCTTGGAACGCCTTTTGGATTTGGTAGTTATGCCCTCCAGCATAGAAGCAACCACATCTTCCATATGATTATGGATCCTTGTGAAGAACGAATGTCCAATACAATCTCCACCAGTGCGATGTATTCGTGAAACTTCTCACATCCATGTGGCAACTTCAACATTGTAAAAGGTTAGTAGCAGGGCGTTATAGACCGTCAAATAGGTTAATAATGCATATTTTAGATAGACATTATTGATAGGTTTAGATGCATTTATGATATGTTTCTTGCATGTTTTATAGTTAATTTGCATTATTATCCATTTGGGCATTCGAGTTTGGAATCTACGCTATTTTGTGTTTATTCTGTAGTTTTATAATCCGAGCTTGATGAGGGGATAAGGGTGACTAAAAGAGGCTGATTTATGTTTATAAGAGGTAAGGAAGGATCACCAAGGGAGCTAAGGAGAAGAAGATGGAAGACAAGAGAAGAAATTGGGAAGCCAGAGTAGCGCAAATTCTCTTTTGACGGATAGATATCAACATAGAATAGCACAAATTCCCAAAGTACTTGACAGTTTGACAATCCCAACCCTCATAATCAACTAGTATGCGTTAAAGGTTTTCAACCCTTCAATCCTAATCTCAAAGGAACCGATATTTAACCAAGGGTCAATCCTAATCTCAAAGGAACTAATATTTAACCAAGGGTCATTACCCTACACAACCAATTGATGTTGTTTGAGGACCAATTACCTATGCTTGCTACCATGGCCTAACTATTCATTCGAAATCATTAAACACTAGCATGAATGCAAATTCTGTTTAGTTGATCAGGCAAGAGAGAATACATGCAATCAAGAATTATGAGCACAAAGATAATGAAATAACTAATGAATAACATTAGAAATCAAGACCTCGCAATTCAATCAACCATGACTTTGAATCGTAGCTAGGCGAAACAATGAGTTTAGCTACTCATACTCTAACGAACGATGAATTGAAAAGTATTATAGAATAAGAGATGTCTCTCTAACCTAACAATAGGCGGCCGTAGAAGTCGGCCGCTCTAACCCCTAGAAAGTAAATAAAAATAAGCTATTAAAATAACTTTGGATCAAATCGGCGTTTGCTGATACTACAAGACCGGCGGGCGCCGTTAGTACGTATCTCCGATTTCTCTTTTGTTCTCGAATCTTTTCTCATTAGCTCCTTTTGTGATCCTTCCTTAAGCACAAAATCAGCCTCTTCTAACCATCCTTAGCCCCTCTTCATGCTCGGATCGTAAATCTGCAGAATAAATACAAAATAACATAGATTTCGAACTCAAATGCCCAAATGGATAACAATGCAAATTAACTATAAAACATGCATGAAACATATCCTAAATGCATCTAAACGTATTTATAATACCTATCTAAAATATGCATTATGACACTCTCGCAAACTTAAGCTCTTGCTTGTTCTCAAGCAAATGAAGAATAAACAAAAATCAATGCATCCCACGGGAGATTCCTTCATGTCTCAACCCTATCAAAAGCAACATCAAAGAAAGTGCAAACATGAATAAAGCAAACAAACAACCTAAAATGTATATGAAGGATCAAGTAGCATGCATGCCTATCTATCCAACTTCACAGGGAAGAATATATGTTTCTCTCGCTCTCATGTGTTTAGGCTTTAAGCATAAATCTAAAATTAATTCTATATGCAAACATCAATATTAAGCATTGACACTTATATAGCAAAATCTCCACCGAATACATCAAAGCAAATAAGCAACATCAGGAGGACTTTCACTCAATGGAATTCTTCAAAGAAGACTCCATTCAACGGGATTGCAATGAGGCTTGGTATAAATATATAAAGGCAAGCAATTGTTTTGTCCATATGGTGCTTTCAAATCCGGGAACTAAGATTCCTACAACTTCCAACATAACTAAAAAAACAACAACTCAAAAATCACTCCAGCTCTCACAAGAACATAAACTCCAAAAATAACTCTTAATATAAAGTTCTCAAAATAAACAATTAACCGAACATTTATCCAACTCTCATATGCAAGAATAAATAAACAATACTCTTTATTTCTTTTTTTTTTTTTTTCTTTTCTTCCGATTTTTTTTCTTTTTTCTTTTTTTTGGGTGATTTTGCTAACTAGCCTATTTTGAACTTTTAATTAGGTGATTAACACCCAAACTAATTTAATTAGGTAAGTTAGAACCCTTCCTAAATGGTGTAGTAATGGTCAATGGTCAACGGTTTGACCGCCAACCGGTCAATGTTGACCAACTCATTTGGATTTTTTTTTGTTTTTTTTGTGATGCCGTTTTTTGTCGTTTTGATGCTATTTTTTTTATTACATTTTATTTTCTTTTTGATGCCACTTTTCTATGAAATGGTTTGATGACACTTTTTTAATGCCACTTTTTTCAAACCTTGATGACATTTTTTGTTTAATGTGATGTAACGTTGATCATTTATGCCAATTTTTTTACTGTTGACTATTGATGACACTTTTTTTTATGTTAAATTTTTTGATGATATTTTTTACCGTGATGTTATATTTTTTCAAAATAGTGTTTTGATGACATTTTATTCTTTTATGTGATGCATTTTTTTAAAGTAGTGTTTTGATGTCATTTTTCTAATGTAATTATTTGATGTCACTTTTTTAATCAAACCGTTTGATGCCACTTTTTTTAATTTAACCAATTATATTTTACTGATGACACGTTTGTGATTACACCTCATTGATACAATCACTTGTGGTGACATATTTATTACATTTTTATACATTTGATGACACAAGAGCATAAAATGTGATTAAATTTCATTGATGACGTCTTTCATTGATGACTTTTATCCATTGATGACATTTGTGATTACACTTCTTTGACATCAATCATTTTGTGATGCCATTTTCCGTTGATGCCATTTTTATTGGTAACATTTTTTTACAAGAGGAAATTTGGTGAAATTACTAAAATTTAACACTGAGTGTAAAAGCTTAAACCAAGTCATTGATCTACATGATCACGACCCGGGTGAACCTTAACTGTGAGTAGGGCTGATCATCGACCCAAAACTGATCCGAACCTGGCCAAACCGAACCGAACCTAAAACCGAAATTCTCAAAAATGAAAACCAAAAAACGAACCTAAACTAATACGTTTGGTTTGATTTTACGCCGATTTGGTTTAGGTTTGGTTCAGTTATAACCTAATCGAACCGAAATAAATAATGCACAAAAAAATCCCTGCATTTACATTTCTTAGTAAAAAAAAATGTACAAAAAACAAACAGCCCTGCAATTCTGTATTTTGTAATCTCCCAAAACAGTCCCAAGAAAACCTTGATAAATAATGTCCCAAAACAGCCCTGCAAATCTGTATTCTATAATGTACTAAAACAATCATGCAAATCTGTATTAGTAATGTCCCAATAGTCCAAAACCGCCCTGCACAGTGCACTGTGCACAATTCCAAACAACAGCAAACAATTGAGCAAAATGAAACATGATAAATGAAATGAAACATGATAAATATAGATTTGAACTTCATTGTTCATTAAGAAAAATGCACATGGGCAACCTAAAACAAGTGACAATTCAAATTCATGTAGCAATTGACTTATAAAAGAGTATTATCCTTCAAAAGATAATGTCATGGTCTCCTGAACATAACAAGCTAACAATATAGGCAATAGAAAAATCGAACAAAAGTAGAGAAGATAAAGAAAAGGGTTCCAAGTGTTGTTGCATTGTTGGGCATTGGCTAAGTCGATCTTCAAGACTTCAAGATATCCTTATTTTTTCCAACTCTAAAAAAGAAACAAAAGGAATGAAGTTAGTAAACAAGCAAATCTGATTTCCAAATATGAATTCAATGAAGAAAAATCATTGCATCAACAAATCTGATTTCCAAATCATCTACTAACAAAGGGGCAAAAGGGCAAAAGGGCTGAACTTATTGAGCCATATTCTTGAATCTAGAACATAACATAACAAAGGGGCAAAAGGGTTGAACTTATCGATAAGTTGGTGGGAATGTGGGATTTCCAAATCAATGATTCATTGATGAAAAATTGTGGAACATAACATACCAAAGGGATGAATCATTGAGGATTAATTCATCCCCTAATCTAATTTCAAAATAACATCATTTCAGATTTTCATTTTCAATTAGAAAAACAAACCCTAAACACTAAACATCACATCAATTTCAATTTCCAATTCACAATAGGGCTGAACATGTTGGGAGATTACCTGATGAGTGATGACTGATATCCTGAATAGATTAGGCCTTAGGGATGAACTTATTGAAGCGTTGAATGAAGGGTGAACGCTTGAGTAGAAGCCAGCTGATACTGTCACCACGAGAATGCGAGAAGGAAAGACGAGAGTGAGGGAGGAGTCACATGAGATCGAGAAAGAGAAGCCGATCAAGGAGAGTGGAGAGTGAGAACATACCGGAGGCGATGGGCTGATGGCTCGCCAGCGGTGCACGGGTCTGGTAGCCGGTGGGTTTGAGCCTGGAGCGGGAGGCGCACAGAAGCGATGAAGAATGAAGATGAACGAACTAGGATGGACAACACGGGGAGGCGCCAAGGCAATGCGAGAACCGAGAGCAGAATCACGACACACAGATTTGTGACCTAATCTAAAAGTATAAGGATAAACTATTATTTTTTTAATAAAAAATTGGTTTTTTTAGTTAAACAGAAACCGAATACAAACTGAACCTAAAACCGAAAATTAAAATTCCTTGAACTGAAAACTTAAACCGAAATCCCTAGGTTCGGTTTGGTTCCGGTTATTTCGGTTCGGTTTAGCGAAAAAAATCTGTTTGACCCAACTTTGCTCAACCCTAATTGCGAGGCCAATTTTCTTGTAAACTTCCTTGAATACATCAGAACCCTCCTTATTTCTATAGAGGTCAACTTCTAGGCCGATAAGCTCCTTATAATGGTCTTTGAGGAGCTTAAACAGCTCCATGTATCCTTTAATCCATACCATCTTTCTAGTGTAATATGCAGTTTCTGTGAATGGTTGGGTTCCACTCTCAAGCGCTTCTCTTTATTTTTTCTACCAATCTCAAGGAATTTCGAATTTACACCATGAACATTGCATACAATCGATCTTGGAATCCCTTGGGTAGCCGTAGACAATCTAATTACATGTCACGAGTCATTAATCAAAGTAAAGGCAACTACAAGCAGCAAATGATAATGCACATTTCTTTGTGTAGTTTAGATGCATTTACATTGTAGAATATGCATGTTTTATTGTTAATTTAGATTAAACTCTGTTTGTGGCAAAGTTCGGAATCTACACTTGTAACGGCTCGGGATTATGATTCCCGAGTTACGTTTCGAGGGATGAAACCCCTCGTTGGGATCTTGCGCCCCGAGTACAGGTTGAAGGTTTGAAATCGAAGATGCGCAATTTAAAGTGGGATTTCGCACCCAAACCCGGAAGGTCCGTTGGAGACCCCGGGGTAAATCCCTGTACCTGTCCTAAGTCTACAACGCGCGAAAACCTTTATCATGCAAAGGGGAAAAGTTCCGAAAACGATACAACTAGTGCCACGGCAGAGCCAGGTCAAAACGGAGTATAATAGGGAGAAATCCAAAAAAACATGAGTTTGGTAAAGTCAGGGTTCATACACTCACTCTCCGCCATATGAATGGACCCCGTCATATCAGCACAAAATCAAGTAGTAGATCGGGTACCTGAAACTATACCACCAAGTCAGGCCAAGAGTCCGCTTGCGGGTCCTCTGACCGCGCTGAGGACATATAATACGCCTATACCTAGAATAAAGGATGCCTTCATGCAGTACTGAAATAAAACCACACTATCATGCTTCTAATTCATATGTGCAGAATATTGAGGAAGGCCTTAACAAAGAATACCAAGCGGTATATCCCTCTTTTACCACCACCCCTCTTCCAGACAAGGTGGAGACTGGCCAGTTCGATGCTATAATCATATCAAATCTCATCATCATATCATATCTCATCATCATATCATATCTCATGCCCATCTCGTATCTCATGATATATATAAATGACTCGAGGAGGACAACACCCGATGAAGCTGGGCGGCCCTATGACCCTAGCAAGGACTCTAGGACTCACAGATAACGACCGTTCTGTATTCAAACGCATACAGAATAAGGATGCTCATTTGTAAATGCAATTCCTAAGCATGATACTACATGACATGCTCTTATGCATATGCAACACCTACATAATATATGACACATCAGGCAGGAGGTACTGGTTACTGAATAAGCCCCGAAGGTACTTACCTCGCTAGAAGATCAGCAAAAGAAGAATCCAGCACACAGTAGTCACGATCACAGAATATCACCTAATCACATAACGAGAATATACTAAATATACTTCTATAGCCTTTCTGAACACATATATTACTCACTCAAATTAGTAGATAGATAAGTAAGCTTGCATCAATCATACTTTCAATTTATCACGATCAACCATCTCTTATCTCATACCATTCATCATAACTCGTCAACTTATCAGTTTAAAAAAATATACTCCCTAAATATATCATACTTATACTTTCCATATATATCATCATCATAAATATCGAACATTTAATCTCTTATGAAATTCACCACAATATCACGCTATTAGTCATCGTCTTATTCGCAAGTTAGCTTCAAAACCATTTCAAACCCGAATTAAACAGTTAAGAGTTCTGACCCCTTGAAAATACTCGCTAAATTCCCTTTTCAATTTATTTATTAAATCACTTTTTAACCTTTTATAAAATCTCTAAAAAAAATATATTTTTATACCTTAATCCCCAAATAATATTAATTATTTAAACAAATAATTCAAATGACCAAAACGCCCACCAAAACGCAAATAAACCCACACGGACAAACAGTGCCGCGGCCGCGGCAAATTGCGGCGCCCGCAGCAGATGCGGCGCCCGCAGCAAATGCGGCGCCCGCAGCAAATCGTCTTCTTCCTCTACGTCGGACTGGTTCGACCCTTCTTGGTGGAGCTTGGCTCTCCTTCCATTTCCGACCCCTCTCAACCTCACAGACCCTCAATCCCAATCACCAAAGACACACGCACACGGATTGAAGCTAAAGGAAAGAATGAACGAGGCTCACCGAGGTGTTCGCGGACGTCGGAGCTTCGTCGGAGCTCGCTGGAGGCTCGATTCGGTGCGTCGAAGAGGGAGGAACCTCAAATTCGACCTAGGAGAGTAAAGGAAGGTTAAATGAGGGTTCTTTAATGGGATTTCGAATAGAAGGAGAGGTCGAAGCTTACCGACCTCGAAAGGGTGGAATCAGGGAAAGAAGCTCGCGAATGGACTTGGCGACGGCTCGAGATGGCTGCTCTAGGCGGCTGGCTGCGTCTTTGGACGTCGGGGAGGGTGTGAAGGTGTCCACCTTGCTGCTGGCTTCAATGAAAATGGAGGATGGAGGTGGCGATGGAGATCGATGGTGGCGCAGCGGGAGTGAAGGTGACGGTGGAGGTTCGGTGATGGCGTCTAGTTGCTGCTGCTGTGCTCTCGAGGAGTGGGAACATATGTTGTTGCTACAGCTCTTGAGAAAGGAGGAAGCAAGGAGGAAGATGGGAAGAGAGTGATGGTGAGGGAGGGCGTGGGTGATGGCGGAAACAGGGGAAGGGAAGGCTGATATAGGCAGGGGGATGGGCTCGGGTTGCAGGACAAGGTAGGGGGAGTGGGTGAGAGGTTGAGTGTGAAATTGGTTAACCAATACCCGGAAATAAATCCCGAATACGTGAATTTTAAATCCCGAAATTAGTTTCCAAATGTTAGTTTCCCGAATCCCGCTACAAGAGTTTTAAAACCGATTTTGATTTCATTTTTAATTTACTTTTTTCCGAAAAGAAAATTAGGATTTAAAAATCCGAGCCTTTACATCATCCACCTCTAAAAACAAGTCTCGTCCTCGAGACTAAAATCATTTTTTAAAACAGGGGATGAAGTTTGAAATCGGTGAGTCCATGGATCATGCCATTGATCCCGTAAACACCTCATAAGTGCCCCTATGAGGTCCTCACAGTATCGTTGCCGTGATCATAATATCCCCAAATAGACCGCAGTAAGGATGTAATATGGGCCCCTACCACATCCTTACTCCGACTCCTTGGCCATATCATAACTCAAATACTTATCCACTTCGTGGGGCGTTATAATGAAAACTAGTGTTGTATTTATTATTTTTATTATCATCCAAGTTAGTCTCTTTTGAAACACGATTCAAAATTTCATGTTCGACGTTAGTCAAGTTCATTTCTACCTTCTCAGTTCATCTTACCATCCACCTCTAAGGGCTAACCCCACATTCTCTTCCTAGGTTCCATTTTATGATCAATTTCCAATACTTCAACTTCCATCATTTCCATCATCAAGCCTCATATATATATATATATATATATATATGATATGATGAGCTGTGATGATGTGATGACGTGCTAGATATTTTATGGTATGCGACTATACTTGACGTGTTTAGGTCATGCTATTAATATGTGATATGAGTGTCACGCTATATATATATATATATATATATATATATATATATATATATATATATATATATATATATATATATATATATATATATATATATATATATATATATATATATATATATATATATATATATATATATATATATATATATATATAGCGTGACACTCATATCACATATTAATAGCATGACCTAAACACGTCAAGTATATATATATATATATATATATATATATATATATATATATATATATATATATATATATATATATATATATATATATATATATATATATATATATATATATATATATATATATAGCGTGACACTCATATCACATATTAATAGCATGACCTAAACACGTCAAGTATAGTCGCATACCATAAAATATCTAGCACGTCATCACATCATCACAGCTCATCATATCATATCACCAAGGATCTGCACACAACTACCAATCATAAGCACACAAGCAAAGAGATACTACCAACCAACCTCAATCCAACTAGGCAACTTACCGCACTCGGGAGGTCAGGGAAATATCTACGCTCGGCTCGACATAGGATGCGAGTAACTCGTCTAGGACATCCCCATAAATAGCCCGAATACTCTCCTCAGTCTCCCACGTGGCCTCCTCAGGGCTCCTCCTAGACCACTGAACTAGAAGCAAAGGAACCTCCCTGTTCCTAAGCCTCTTGACACGACGGTCAAGAACTCTCACAGGACGCTCTACAAAGGTATGGTCAGGCTCAACCCGAAGGTCTGAATAGTCTAGGACATGGGTAGGGTCAGGGATATATTGGCGAAGCTGTGAGACGTGAAAGACATCATGAACACCAACCAAGGATGGGGGCAAAGCTAAGCGATACGCCACCTCGCCAACTCTATCTAGAATCTCAAACGGGCCAATATACCTCGGACTCAACTTTCCTTTGATCCCAAACCGTCGGACTCCTCTGGTAGGCGAAACTCGAAGCCACACGTGCGAACCTACCTCGAACTCAATCTCTATCCTTCGCCTGTCTGCATACTTCTTCTGGCGATCCTGGGCGACTCTCATGTGCTCACGGATGCGGCCCACCTTATCAATGGTCTCTCTAACTAGGTTCGGTAAAGATGAAATTGTGTCCGCAGGCTCATCCCAGCAAACTGGCGACTTGCATCGCCTCCCATACAGAGCCTCATATTGAGCCATCTCGATCGACGCATGGTAGCTGTTGTTGTATGAAAACTCCCCCAATGGTAGATGTCTAACCCAACGGTTTCCCCACTCCAAAACACATGAACGCAGCTTATCCTCCAAGGTCTGAATCGTTCTCTCACTCTGGCCATCTGTCTGAGGATGAAAAGCTGTACTGAAATGCAGTCTAGTACCTAGGCTCTCCTGAAGCTGATGCCAAAACCTCGAGGTAAATCGTCCATCTCTGTCAGATACGATTGACAAGAGGAAAACCTGTCGTTGTTCTTGCCAAAGAATACTCAAACTCACAACTAGTATAGTGTGTAAGCAAGAGGTCGATCCACAGGGAAATCTATCAATTCAAGTGCAAGTCTAATCGCTAATAGAGAATATGGGGGGTTTTTGGTGTGAAAAAGGTCCGCCTTTTATCAAAGCGGAAGCAAGCAAATAAAGTAAATTGATTTGTAGAATGCAGTGGAGAGAAATAGGTTCACCTACAATTTATCACTTCGATTGATGAATTCGATCCTTGTTTCAACCTCTAGTTCTTGTCTTTTCCTATCAATGTCCTTGTCCAGATCTTAGGTAAATTACTATTCCTACGAGTCCTAGCAACCCTTACCTCTAAATAACCCTAACACGGTTAAGATTCAACCTAGAGATAGCATTAAGATTATGAATTAACCAAGGTACACATAATATCAAGCTACGAGTCGATATTCAACATGTATTCAACTTCCTACACATCCAATTAGTCCTACGAGTCCTAAAGGGATATGATTGCCACTTGGGTTAAGGTTCGCTACGAGGAATGTACAAAACCCTAGCAATTGAATGAATCTACTCTAACTAGTTGATCAGGCCAGAGAGAATAAAACACATTCAAGCAATTAAGTACAAAGAAGTCAAAACATTGCAATAGGAATAAGAACTAGATTAAGAAACTTACAATTCAACAATCAAAGATCCAAACGGTAGGCGAAACCTTGAGAGTTTAGTTGCTCATGCTCAACGGTGCTCTCAACAATGGAATAATGTGCACAAGGTTAATGAAATAATAAACTAGAAAAGTCTTATAAAGCCTCTAACAAGTCGGCCAAAGATAAAACAAAAACCCTAATAAAAATCCATTCCGAACGGCGTGTTTCTGCGAGGGCCGCGGGGCGGCCGACGATCAGCGAAATCCTTCCTCGGAGCTTCTAGCCGCGGGGCGGCTAGCTTGGCCGCGGGGCGGCCTTTACTGTTCACAGCGATTTTTCTTTTTCGAATTTGGTCTCGATGTCAACACGAAAGTTGTAGATCTCGAAGAGAGCTTTCCAACGCATGGTTATAATAGTCAATCGGACCACCGAGGCCTCCAGAAAGTGTGAAACAAGTTTAGCATGTCTGGCGACAACTTTTGATGACTTGTTATTCACTTATGCTCTAGAAATTCGACTCCGCTCCCGTGCTCTTCACTTTTCTTCCTCAACTTGAATCTTCCTTCATCCAAGAGTCTCCTAATTCCTCGTCGGATCCATATTTACCTGAAATTAACCATAAAATTGCATAGATTCCGACACTTCCAACACCACAGGTAAACATGTAATTGTAACTAAAATATGCACTATTCACAACTAAATTATGCTAAATGTAATCTATAATGCAATACTAAACATGCTCTATCAACGATCCTCTCAGGTACCCCATGAAGTCTCACGATCAGGCAAATGAACTCCTCAGCTAACCGCGATGCTGACCATGTCTCTTGAATCAGAATGAAGTGAGCCGACTTGGTCAACCTATCGACCACGACCCAAATGGCGTCGAATCCTCTGACATCTCGCCTCAGCCCAGTGATGAAGTCCATCGAGATATCTGTCCACTTCCACGCGGGAACTGGAAGTGACCTGAGAAGTCCTCCCAGTCTCTGGTGCTCAATCCGAACCTGCTAGCAAACCTGACATCTAGCTATAAAATCTGTGATGTCTGCTCGCATCCTCTGCCACCAATAATACCTCCTCAAATCCTGATACATCTTATTCGTCCCTGGATGGACAGAATAAGGAGTGGAGTGAGCCTCCTGCATGATCCTCTGTCGCAGATCTGACGTCGACGGAACTACAACTCTGCCCTGAAAGGTCAGCATCCCATCTCCTCTCTCTACAAGCTCTCTGAATCGACCCTGGGCCATCCGATCCCTCAGAGCTGCAATCTCTGAACAGTCTGCCTGACCTCGTCAAATATCTTCGGTCAACTCAGCCTGAACCTCCAAGAATGATAATTGTCCATTCTCCCGCTGGACCCACACCTCGAAGCAACACCTCATCAAATCTGTCTGTAATTCCCTCTGAGCTGTAAGCCTCGCAACTGATGCCTCATGGTGAGTCTTCCTACTGAGCGCATCTGCCACCACATTGGCCTTCCCTGGGTGATAAACTATGTCCAAGTCATAGTCCTTTAGAAGCTCTAGCCATCGTCTATGTCGCATGTTGAGCTCCTTTTGAGTGAAAATATACTTCAAGCTCTTGTGATCCATCATCACCTTGCATGAAGTGCCGTACAGGTAATGCCTCCAAATCTTCAAAGCATGAACTACAGCTGCCAACTCCAAGTCATGAACGGGATATGACACCTCTGCAGGCTTCAACTGGCGCGAAGCATAAGCGATGACCCGATCTCTCTGATGCAAAACACATCCCAAGCCGAAACGCAAAGCGTTTGTGTAGACGATGAAGTCCCCTGTCCCTTCTGGCAACGCTAGTACTGGGGCGGTCGTCAGCTTCTCCTTCAGAAGCTCAAAGCTGGCCTGACACTCCACACTCCACTAAAAAGGAACATCCTTCTTCAGCAGCTACGTCATCGGCCTAGCAATGCTCGAGAAACCCTGGACAAATCTTCTGTAGTAACTGGCCAATCCTAGAAACGAGTGGATGTCCTTGACGTTCTTGGGCACCTCCCAAGCAACGATAGCATCAATCTTCGTCGGATCCACGGCAACTCCCTCAGCTGAAATCACATGGCCTAAGAAAGCCACCTCTCTGAGCCAGAACTCGCACTTGCTGTATTTCCCATACAACTGATGTTTCCTCAGCGTCTCGAACACAATCCTCAAATGCTCCTCGTGCTCCTCTCTACTCCTCGATTAGACTAAAATGTCATCTATGAAGACAACGGTGAATCTGTCGAGGTAGTCAATGAACACGCGGTTCATGAGTTCCATGAAAGCAGCTGGTGCATTGGTCAGCCCAAACGGCATGACCACGAACTCGTAGTGACCATAGCGGGTCCTAAAAGCGGTCTTCTGGACATCCTCTGGCTTCACTCTCAGCTAGTGATAACCCGACCTCAAATCAATCTTCGAGAAAACAACGGCGCCCTGCAGCTGATCCAACAGGTCGTCAATCTTGGGAAGGGGATAACGGTTCTTCACCGTCGCACGGTTCAGCTCCCTATAATGGATGCATAGCCTTAATGACCCGTCCTTCTTCTTGACGAACAACACTGGTGCTCCCCAAGGTGATGCACTAGGCCTGATGTAACCCTTCTCGGTTAGCTCCTCCAGCTGAGCCTTCAACTCTGCCATCTCCGTCGGTGCCATGCAGTAAGGGACTCGCGAAATAGGCCTGGTTCCTGGGTCAAGCTCGATCCCAAAGTCAACCTCTCTCGGCGGAGGAAGTCCCGGTAGCTCTTCTGGAAACACATCTGCGAAGTCTCTGACAACAGGGACATCTGACAAGCTGGGATGTGTGCAATCCACCTCTAAAGCGTAACACCAATACCTGATGCATCCCTGATCTAGAAGTCTGGCGGCTCTGACTGCGCTGATGAGCGCCCCGTTCCCCTTGGGGTCCCTCCCCCAAACCTGGTGCTCAGTCCCGTCATCTGCCAAGATGGACACCGTCCTCGTCCTCAAGTCGATAATCGCTCCATAGTGGTCCATGAAATCCATACCCAGAATGAGATCATCCATCCTCAATGGCATGACAATAAGGTCGGTTGGCCACTCACGCTCACCTATACGAATGGGGCACCCTAAAATCTCCCGACTCGTCCTAACCTTTGCCCCGTCCGCTAGACCAATAGTAAGGGGTAAACCACTCGTGCAACTCAGGCTCAGCCTAGCAACGCACGCCTCTGCTATAAAGCAGTGAGTAGCACCAGTGTCAAACAATATAGACAAGCACTCATCATGGAAATGTATAGTACCTGCAGAAGTAGGGGCAGTATGGTCATCAGCTCTCATCTGGAACACGCGGGGCGGTGGGGGTAATGCTTGTCCTCGGCCTCCGGAACTCTGGCCACGATCATACCCGGACCCAGATGGTCCTGCAGATGATGAACCTCTACCCTGACCTGGCCCTGACGACCCTCTGCCTCCACGATCGTTACCTCTACCTCATCTACCTCCTCCTCGACCTCTATCAGAAGCATCTCCTCGCCCCTGCCCCTGGGGATAAGTGAGCAGTGGTGGCTGAGGAGCCGCAGGAAGTCTCGGTGGCTGTGCAGTCGATGGGGCTCTACCGCCCTAGGGACAACGGGCAGCTCTGTGCCCCATGGTGCCGCAAGTGAAGCAGACAATCGAACGATCTGGGCAAGAAGCGACAAAATGACCTCTCTCGAAGCATCCATGGCAAGTGACACTCCTCACTCGTGGATCTCCTCCATAAACAGCTGGTGCGGACGGTTGGGGTGCCCTCGGTGTAACTCCGTGATATCCCCCTCTAAATCCTCCTCCATAGCCTCCTCTCCTGGATCTGTCATCTCCGCGACCATCCGCTGGTCTCGCTCTCTTCGCCTCAGGGCGAGAAGTGGTGTATGCAGTCTCGGACAAGATCCGCTGCTGGTTGTACAAGAGGATGACCTCCAAGAATCGATCAAAGCTGACAGCTCCCAAGCTAGAGGCATGCAGAAGTACTGGAGGCGGCAGTCTCATCGATAACATGCGAATCCGGCTCTCATCGGAAGGGCACAAGTGAGCACAGTAGACCAGTTCCTTCTTGAACTAGCGAACGATGGTAGAGACAGAAGCTGATCAGCCGTAGTAGCCTCGCATAAAGGATACCTGTCGGGCTATCTCAATCCCAGGAGGGCTGTACTCTCTCAGCATCAGATCCCTAAACTCCTCGTAGGTCCACTCAGCCTAATCTATCTTATATAAAGACCAGCGGTCAAAAGCGTCTCCCTGTAGACGGCCTGCGGCAAGTCTCTATCTCTCGGAAGCGGGGACAGCAACATGGTCGAACAACCCCTCCATCTCACGGACCCATCTCTCAATATCCTCCCCAACCTCTCCAGTAAAAGCCGGAGGACAGCACTGAGCTAATGTCTTGACCCAGTCGACGCGCTTCTCAGGGCGTGCATCGGCTACGGGCTCAGCTGGCTGAACAGGAACCTCGGGCGTCAGAATTGTAGATCGGGCTCCTCCCCGTAACTCGCTCAGAATGTCGTGAAGTGTCGCCTCTAGCTGTCCAAGTCTAGTCTCTGTGGGAATCGGAATCTGGTCGCCAACCGGAGGAGGTGAAGCTCGCTCCTCAACGTGATCATCAGCAGCGCGCTCCTCGACGCTCTCAACAGCAATCCGACAGGGGCGTCCCCGACCACGATGTGCCCTACCCCCACGCCCAACAGAACCGCGTCTAGTATCGACCATGAGTACTACATGAACGGTTAATTTAACCACTCAGCACAGAAGCACTCGACGATTAATATGATCCCCTTCAAGGAGGATCGCCCTCAGGCATAATTGCATATATGTATAAATTAAGCATAGAGACGATCTATGCCGTCCTTCGAGGGACGGCTGACCGGAGGGGCAAAACCTCACGGTCACCTAACTCGACACTCCCACCTCCATGGTGTTCCTTGGAGTTATCCAGGCCTATCTGTAAATCAAAGCTAGTATTTTGCCTACCGTTCCCCGAGTTCTACATCCATAAGGGAGGTCTATCGCTTTGGTCTCTACCCACGAGATTGTTTCCCCTTTATTCATTTTACGTTTTAATTCCAATTAAATTCATTTTGCCCTTTTTGAAAGCATTTCTCAAACCCATTTGAAAACATTGGGCGATTTTCAAAACCATCTTCAACCTGTTGTACTCGGATTGCAAAACCTGGCTCTGATACCACCTTTGTAACGGCTCGGGATTATGATTCCCGAGTTACATTTCGAGGGATGAAACCCCTCGTTGGGATCTTGCGCCCCGAGTACAGGTTGAAGGTTTGAAATCGAAGATGCGCAGTTTAAAGTGGGATTTCGCACCCAAACCCGGAAGGTCCGTTGGAGACCCCGAGGTAAATCCCTGTACCTGTCCTAAGTCTACAACGCGCGAACACCTTTATCATGCAAAGGGCGAAAGTTCCGAAAACGATACAACCAGTGCCACGGCAGAGCCGGGTCAAAACGAAGTATAATAGGCAGAAATCCAAAAAAACATGAGTTTGGTGAAGTCAGGGTTCATACACTCACTCTCCGCCATATGAATGGACCCCGTCATATCAGCACAAAATCAAGTAGTAGATCGGGTACCTGAAACTATACCACCAAGTCAGGCCAAGAGTCCGCCTGCAGGTCCTCTGACCGCGCTGAGGACATATAATACGCCTATACCTAGAATAAAGGATGCCTTCATGCAGTACTGAAATAAAACCACACTATCATGCTTCTAATTCATATGTGTAGAATATTGAGAAAGGCCTTAACAAAGAATACCAAGCGGTATATCCCTCTTTTACCACCACCCCTCTTCCAGACAAGGTGGAGACTGACCAGTTTGATGCTATAATCATATCAAATCTCATCATCATATCATATCTCATGCCCATCTCGTATCTCGTGATATATATAAATGACTCGAGGAGGATAACACCCGATGAAGCTGGGCGGCCCTATGACCCTAGCAAGGACTCTAGGACTCATAGATAACGACCGTTCTGTATTCAAACGCATACAGAATAAGGATGCTCATTTGTAAATGCAATTCCTAAGCATGATACTACATGACATGCTCTTATGCATATGCAACACCTACATACTATATGACACATCAGGCAGGAGGTACTGGTTACTGAGTAAGCCCCGGAGGTACTTACCTCGCTAGAAGATCAGCAGAAGAAGAATCCAACACATAGTAGTCACGATCACAGAATATCACCTAATCACATAACGAGAATATACTAAGTATACTTCTATAGCCTTTCTGAACACATATATTACTCACTCAAATTAGTAGATAGATAAGTAAGCTTGCATCAATCATACTTTCAATTTATCACGATCAACCATCTCTTATCTCATACCATTCATCATAACTTGTCAACTTATCAGTTTAAAAAAATATACTCCCTATATATATCATACTTATACTTTCCATATATATCATCATCATAAATATCGAACAATTAATCTCTTGTGAAATTCACCACAATATCACGCTATTAGTCATCGTCTTATTCGCAAGTTAGCTTCAAAACCATTTCAAACCCGAATTAAACAGTTAAGAGTTCTGACCCCTTGAAAATACTCGCTAAATCCCCTTTTCAATTTATTTATTAAATCAATTTTTAACCTTTTATAAAATCTTTAAAAAAAAAATATTTTTATACCTTAATCCCCAAATAATATTAATTATTTAAACAAATAATTCAAATGACCAAAACGCCCGCCAAACCGCAACTAAACCCATACGGACAAACAGTGCCGCGACCGTGGCAAATTGCGGCGCCCGCAGTACATGCGGCGCTCGCAGCAGATGCGGCGTCCGCAGCAAATGCGGCGCCCGCAGCAAATCGTCTTCTTCCTCTGCGTCGGACTGGTTCGACCCTTCTTGGTGGAGCTTGGCTCTCCTTCCATTTCTGACCCCTCTCAACCTCACAGACCCTCAATCCCAACCACCAATGACACACGCACACAGATTGAAGCTAAAGGAAAGAATGAACGAGGCTCACCGAGGTGTTCGCGGACGTCGGAGCTTCGTCGGAGCTCGCCGGAGGCTTGATTCGGTGCGTCGGAGAGGGAGGAACCTCAAATTCGACCTAGGAGAGTAAAGGAAGGTTAAAGGAGGGTTCTTTAATGGGATTTCGAATAGAACGAGAGGTCGAAGCTTACCGACCTCGAAAGGGTGGAATTAGGGGATGAAGCTCGCGAATGAACTTGGCGACGGCTCGAGATGGCTGCTCCAGGCGGCTGGCTGCGTCTTTGGACGTCGGGGAGGGTGTGAAGGTGTCCACCTTGCTGTTGGCTTCAACGAAAATGGAGGATGGAGGTGGCGATGGAGATCGATGGTGGCGCAGCGGGAGTGAAGGTGACGGTGGAGGTTCGGTGATGGCGTCCAGCTGCTGCTGCTGTGCTCTCGAGGAGTGGGAACAGATGTTGTTGCTACAGCTCTTGAGAAAGGAGGAAGCAAGGAGGAAGATGGGAAGAGAGTGATGGTGAGGGAGGGCGTGGGTGATGGCGGAAACAGGGGAAGGGAAGGCTGATATAGGCAGGGGGATGGGCTCGGGTTACAGGACAAGGTAGGGGGAGTGGGTGAGAGGTTGAGTGTGAAATTGGTTAACCAATACCCTGAAATAAATCCTGAATACGTGAATTTGAAATCCCGAAATTAGTTTCCAAATGTTAGTTTCCCGAATCCCGCTACACGAGTTTTAAAACCGATTTTGATTTCATTTTTAATTCACTTTTTCCGAAAAGAAAATTAGGATTTAAAAATCCGAGCCTTTACAACGCTATTTCTGTTGAATTGTGCATAATCTTAGATCTGACATGGTGGAAAGCAAAGGAAAGGTGAACAACATGGCCAAATAAAGTCAAGAAATCAAGCTAAGAAGATACAGAAGGGAGGAAAAAAAGAACGAGGGAAGAGTGAAGAGTAAACAAACCTCTGGGCAGCTATCACTAATAGCGAGTGCAGTTGTCACTACCAGCGAGTGGAACCAAGGTGGTCAACAAGCATGCAAGCGAGTAGAACCGAGGAAGCATAGGGAGCAGCAAGAGAAAGCAAGCCAACGACAAGAACCGCTGCCAGGGACTGGACTCGCTGCCACGGAAACCCGACGCTGCCAGCGAGTTACACCAGGACGACGACTCAGCTCCGAAGATCACTCGCTCCAGCGGATGGCTGGACTCGCTCTAGCGAGTGGGACCTCTCACTACAACAGATATGGGGACTCGCGGAATTGGAAACATGAGGTCCAAGGAGGCTTGAAAAATTATAAGGCATGATCTGTCGCTGCTAGCGAGTCTGGTAGCGAGGTGCTAACGAAAATCCAATAGTAGCTCAACCAAGGAAATTCGCTACTAGTGGAAATTCTCGCTGCCAGCAGAATCTGACACTGAACTAAACTTGGAAAGTCTATCTTCTATCTAGTTTGTTTAGGAATATTTTATTTAATTTGTCTATCTTTTACCTTGTTTATGGAAGACTTTAGGCTTATAAATATGATGTTTAGGGTTAGTTTTATTATTCATTCAAGTAGAGCAATCACCATAGAAGAGAAGAGAGCTTAGGTAAGCCATGAGCGGCTAATTTTCCTAGTGTTTCACCTACGTTATCGAGACTTGGTTGGTGAATTGTGATTTTTTAATTCAAGTTATCTTTCCTCTATTATAATTCCTTCAACTTCCTTGTGCTTATTGTTATGTTATTAATGTTATATTTTGTTGGCCAACTCGATAATATTGATTTCGTGCTAGGATTTAATACTTTCGTATTTGTGTTAATTCCATAGTAGCATGCATAAGATTGTGGATTCTGTGTTTGAAGCATGATTATGTAGAAAGTTGACATATATCTTAAACATCGATTTACCGTGTTTAATTGGTGTTATTTCTGTGCTCAAGTTCTTCGGACGTTTTACTATCTCTTTGTTAAATGTTAACCGTGTTATGATTGCATCGAGGTGTAAGGGATTAATTAGACTTGTAGGACTTTTAATCTGTAAAAACCAAGACGAGAGGAATTTGTAGGAAATTCAATATCTTGAAAAGAATTCGATGATTGATAAGCCAACCAATGTCAAGGAATTCGTAGGTGAAACCGTTCTCTACTCTTGATTTTATCACAAAATTCCGTCTTTACTTTATTTTACTTGTTCTTATTTAAAAGTTGCATCTTTTCCCACTTTTATTACTTGTTGGTGATCAAACTGCATTGTAAAATCTTAAATCTCCCGAGGATTCTACCTCTTTCTTGCCAATTATACTAATTTGTGAGAGTGGGAACCATTTGATTGGGAATCAGCGATTTTCATCCCGTCAAGTTTTTGGTGCCGTTGTCGGGGAGATTTAATTCGATTTCTTTGTGTAGTTTAATCATCAACTATTGTGTGGACCACTCGCATGGTCCACACCCACTCTACTAATTCCAATCTCTTACCTTTTGATCCAGAAATCGAAAGGACAACTTAAAGGTTGTGATGAGAGCACTCATGCAACTTGGAAAACGAAGAAGAGATGGAAGGCAATAACCAAGATAACAATCAACCGCCAAATGACACCAATAACCCCGCTAAACGACATTGTAATCGTGGTCCCACCACATCGCACTTTGAAGGAGGTAAATGAGCCAATTTTACAAACACAACCATTTGTTATTAGGCTTCCCCCACTCTCAAAGGGCACCAAGTTTGGATTCAAGTCACCATGGGTCCATCTTTTGCCAATGTTCCATGGCATGAGTGGAGAGGACCCAAATAAGCATCTTGCGGAGTTTCATGGAATATGGGATCGTTTGAAACCTCAAGGCATTACGGAGGATCAAATGATCCTAAGGGCCTTCCCATTCACCTTGAAGGATGCGGCCAGCGATTGGCTCTATTATTTACCCATGGATAGCGTTACTACATGGATGGAGATGAAAAAGGCCTTCTTGTGCAAATAATTCCCTCCCACTAGACACAATATTTTGAAGAAAGAGATATCAAACATTGAGCAATCGGCCACGAAGACTCTCTACGAATATGTGGAGTGATTCAAGAAGCTAAAAGCGATTTGCCCCTATCATGGCTTTTCGGAGGATGATTTGGTCCTATATCTTTATGAGGGGCTACTCGATCATGATCGTGGTACGGTTAACTCGGCTAGTGGAGGGAACATCCACAACAAAACACCGGAGGAAGCTATGGAGATATTTGAGGAGCTTGCTAATTCTTCTCAACAATATCGAAGGCTTCATGGAGCTAGAGGAGTGTTACACCTGGACTCCCCCACATCAAGCATGCGAAACGAGCTTAAGGAGATTAGAGAGGCCCTAAAGAAGCTAACTTTTCAAAGAGGTCAACAACAACTCAAAGCATGTGGGTTGTGTGGAAATCCATCCCATCCCATGGATCTATGTCCCAAAGTGCAAGATGGAGCCATGAAGGTCAATGCTATGGGAGACTATGGTCCACACCGCAACTATGGTAATAATCTTCATAATTCTAATTTCCAACATCAAGGTTATGGTGGCCGATTCAATCAACAACCTCCCTTTCAACAAGGAGGACCCCATTATAGAGAACCCTATGATAATTGTCAAAGGGGGCCTCCGCAAGCTAATCAACAAGGTGAGGATCCATACAAGCTCATTCTAGAGACCTTCAAGGCTCAAACGGAGAAAATGAATGCACGAGAGAGAATGATGGGCCAAATGGCTCAAGCAATTGGAGAATTACAAGCAAAGGACCCGGGAAAGCTACCACCACAAGTGGTGGTCAACCCAAGGGAGAACATGAGCGCTATAACCCTAAAAAGCGGCAAGGAACTGTCTGCCGCACCTAGGGGTGAGAAAGAAACTTTAGAAGAGATTATGGAAGAAAGCCCCGAAGAAAACAAGGACGAGACGAGTTTTGTGCAAATTCTGCTGACAGCGAAACCAGACTTGCTGGCGGCGAATGCAACTGCTAAACCACACACGATCCTAATCGCTGATAGTGGAACTCAACTCGCTGCTAGCGAACATCACTCGCTACCAGCGAAACCAGATTCGTTGACAGTGGATTCTGCCTAGAAAGCTGACGTCAGTGAGTCCGGACACGACACTGCCGATTCAAAACATCTTCTTGACAATTTTAAGCCGGTGGCACCCTTTCCAGAGGCTTTAAGGAGTCCAACGAGGCTGGAGAGTGACATCAAACTCTTCAAAACATTCTCCAAGTGTGAGGTAAACATCCCCTTACTTAAATTAGTTAAAGCTATTCCTCGTTATGTAATTTTTTTTAAGGAATTGTGCCCGGTCAAGAGGAATCGAAATTTGAAAGGGAAGCAAAAGGTACAAGTAAGTGAGCATGTCTCCGCTATATTAGAAAGGCGTATGCTCGAAAAGTGTAGCGACCCGAGTATGTTTACTATCCCTTGCACAATAGGAGATGCTAAGTTTAATAATGCATTGTTAGATTTAGGAGCATCCATTAATGTTCTCTCATACTCCCTCTATAAATCTGTTGGTCTTGGTGCTCTGCAAGAAACAAGAGTTGTTATCCAATTGGCAAATCGTTCTCAAATCTATTATTGGGGTTTGTAGAAGATGTTTTAGTTATGGTGGACAAGTTAATCTTTCCTGCAAATTTCTTTGTTTTGGACATGGAGTATGGAGTAGTTGAGGCATCTATCCTCTTGGGTAGACCCTTCCTAAGGATCGCCCGAACAAAGATTGATGTCCATGTCGGTTCACTTACTATGAAGTTCGATGGAGAAAAGGTAGAGTATTGCATATTTGATACAATGAAGTATCCTCATGATGAACACTCTCTATTTGCTATATATACTATTGAACCTTGTGTAGAAGATGTTTTTGAACTCAATGGAA
Organism: Persicaria tinctoria; assembly: GCA_037127255.1. Lineage (NCBI taxonomy): Eukaryota > Viridiplantae > Streptophyta > Magnoliopsida > Caryophyllales > Polygonaceae > Persicaria > Persicaria tinctoria. Next base: position 45,473,275 of record JBANSL010000011.1, on the reverse strand, counting down.
AAGATGAATTGCAAGTTGGTTTAGAAACCCCTCTAGATGAGCCTTCACTTGAATATTTGATAATGCATATTTCATATAGGCGTTATAGGTATTTCTTATTGCAATTAGGTAGTGGTTTTGCTATTTTTTGAGTCTAGTTTCGTATATTGCTTGTGAAGTACTCGAGTTCGGAATCTACGCCTTTTTAGTGTTTATTCTGCAGAATTACCTTCCGACCTTGAAGGGACTTTGGAAGATCTTAAGAGACATGTTTTGGAGAATATGAAGGCTAAGGAGGAAGCTAGAGAGGAGCAAGGAAGCACGACATTGGAGATTATTGAAGTCATTCGAGGAAAGACGGTTCCTGCATAGGCGGCGCCCGCCGTGGGCCGGTTTCCAGCGTTTGCGATTTTGGATCCAAAGACATTATTTTCTATTATTTTATTCCTATTCCCACTAGGGTTTGGTCGATTCTTAGAGAGTCTTTATTAGGTTATTTCATTTTAGAGAGAGAGAAGAGAGGATTATTGTGAGACTATGAACACAATTAGAGAGAGAGAGAATTGACATATGAGTTGCTAAATTCATAGTTTCGCCTATGATTCGAAGACATGGTTGTTTAGATTGTGAGGATTTGATTCTATTTAGTTATTCATATTCATAGTTATCATCTTGTGCTTATTGATTATATTTGTGTTCCTTTCTATGATTGATCACCATGTTAGGAATTGCATCTTAGCTATGAATTCGTTATTGTTTTCTTGATAGCAAACAAATGTATTGAGATAGTAATGTTTCTTTGTCTTTGTAGTGGGTGATTTCAATTGATCTATGTTGTGGATATTCGATTAGGTCTAAGTTCGGTTTACGCCTATCTGTCTTAATTGCATTGAATCAATGTGCCAATTGGTCCGATTACTTGACTCCTTAATGTTATTATTTAGTAATATTGAATAAGGCGAGTGTATCTATACGAATCTCTCAACCTTAGTCGAGTAGACCTATGAATATGAGTAATTGATAGATCAATCATAGGACCATGAATTCCAACCATTGTCAGAGAATTACAGGTGAAATGTTCTTTCTACTTTGATATCAATCTACTTTGCAATCATAAATCTGGTTACTTTTACATCTTAGTTATTTGCTAAAAATCATTGCTTTGTCATAAGAGTTCTTGCTTAGAGAGAGATAGAGAGAGAGAGAGAGAGATAGTTGGCCTATGAGTTGCTAAACTCATAGTTTCGCATGTGATTCGAAGAGATGGGTGTTTGGATTGTGAGGATTTGATTCTATTTAGTTATTTATATTCATAGTTATCATCTTGTGCTTATTGATTATATTTGTGTTCCTTTCTATGATTGATCACCATGTTAGGAATTGCATCTTAGCTATGAATTCATTATTGTTTTCTTGATAGCAAATAAAGGTATTGAGATAGTAATGTTTCTTTGTCTTTATAATGCGTGATTTCAATTGATCTATGGTATGGATATTTGATTATGGTTGAGTTCGGTTTACGCCTATCTGTCTTAATTGTTTTGAATCAATGTGACAATTGGCCTGATTTATTGAGTCCTTAATGCTATTCTTTAGTAATATTTAATAAGGTGAGTGTATCTCTACGGATCTCTCAACCTTACTCGAGTAGACCTATTAATATGAGTAATTGATAGATCAATCCTAGGACCATGAATTCCAACCATTATCAAGGAATTACAGGTGAAATTTTCTTTCTACTTTGATATCAATATACTTTGCAATCATAAGTCTGGTTACTTTTACATCTTGGTTATTTGCTAAAAATCATTGCTTTGTCATAAGAGTTCTTGCTTAGAGTTATTGAATAGGAAATCGCTTCTCCCTGTGGGTTCGACACCGGAGTTCATCGCTATACTAGTAGTTATTTGGTCTATCAAGTGATTGATTGCCTAATCCATTGGTTTTATGTTTATGTTGGGATAATATTACAATTTGATAAAGGGCGTAAGTGCCAACGACATTCGTCTCGCATCAAATTCTTGGCGCTGTTGCCGGGGAGAAGAAATGAGTTTTCTTTTCTTTATCTTTTTCGATTAATCTTTACTTTGAGTCTTTTGTGTCCTTGTATGTTTCAAACTAGATATTCTAATTCATTTCCTTTTTCTTTTGATTATGAGATTGAAAGATCTCTTAGGTTGAAAAAGGAGGCTCAAATTTGATACAAACAAGGAGACGACAGATGAAGTTGTTGATCTGCTAAGAAGAACCCTGAGAAACCTAAAGGAACCTAATTTTAGGTCTCAACTACTTGCAATTAGTCTTCCTAATCTCACCAAGGGTTCAAGATTTGAGTAAAAGTCGAATTGGTCTTCTATTTTACCCTACTTTCATGGATTGCCTAGGGAGGAACCAAACAAGCACCTTGCTACCTTTGTGATTGTCTGTGATATACTTAGACCCCAAGGCCTTACCGATGACCAATTAAAGTTGAGAGTGTTGATTTTTACCTTGAAAGATTTTGCAAAAGTACTTTCCTGCGACTCGCCTCAACAAACTTAAGAAGGAGTTATCCAGTATTAAGAAATCACCTACGGAGAGTCATTATGAGTCTGTTGAGCTGTTCAAGAAGCTTAAGGATAGTTGTCCATACCATGGTATACCCGAGGAAGATCTAGTTCTATATCTTTGTGAAGGTTTGCTTGACACCGATAGGAGTTTTATCAATGCTACTAGTGGAGGAGTTATTTTGGATAAAACACCTCAGCAAGCAATGCAAATTATTGAAGGGTTGGCTAATGCATAGCAACAATTTGGGAGACACCAAGGAGTTACAGGAGTTCAAAAGTTGAATAGTTCTAGAGATGGTCACAATGATGATATCGATAGGCTTACAGAGATAGTGAACAAGATGGCTATGCAAATGTATCGATCCTAGCAGCCTAGACCTTGTGGTATTTGTGGAGATCCAACTCATCCGAATGATAAGTGTCCCTTGATTCAAGAGGACACCACTGATGTGAATGTTATGGATTATGGATCTCGCCGCAACTTTGGTAACAATTAAAATCAGAGCTACAATGTGAACTATCAAAGGGACACACTGTGAACACGACGCTCGCCACCCCTCACCACGACGACCGCCGCCTACGCCAGTGGCAGATCTGATTTATGACGTTGTTGAGTCCCCAAAGAAATCTTCTAAAGGGTGGCCTTCTGAGGTTTCAAGACCCGCACCACCCTTTCCTCATGCCTTAAGATCTGATCGTAAGTGGGAAGGTGAACAAATTCTTTATGACACCTTTTCTCATTGTGAGGTGAATATTACACTTTTCAATTTGATTAAAACTGTGCCTCGTTATGAAATTTTTTTGAAAGAACTATGCACGATGAAATGAAAACAAAGGATGCGGAAGAAAGAAAAGGTAAGTTTAAGTGAGAATGTTTATGCTTTACTTTAAAAAAGATTGCCTGAAAAGTGCGGAGATCCAGGTATGTTTACTATCCCATGTGCAATAGGTAATGCTAGCTTCAACAAAGCTATGTTAGACCTAGGTGCTTCAATCAATGTTATGTCTTATAACTTGTACATGTATTTGGGTCTCAATGCATTATCAGAAATTGTTGTTACTATACAACTCGTTGATCGTTCTAGTATTAAGCCTAGAGGAGTTGTTAAGGATGTTTTGGTTAAGGTAAATGATTTGATATTTCCAGCTAATTTCTTCATCCTAGACATGGAACAAGGTACCCCTCAAACCCCAATTATCTTGGGAAGGCCATTCTTGCGAACGGCCGAGATTAAGATTGATTGTTTTGATGGTTCACTAATTATGGAGTTTGACGGTAGAAAGATTGAGCTTTCTATATTTGAGCCTATTGTTTCTTCTGCCAATGATTCTGTAGATATTCTTGACTTTAATGAAAGTGATCACATTAATGAATCAAAGGGTTTGTTAGAGGAATAACTTGATCAAGAAAGATTGAGCAGTAACTCATTTCAAGAAGGAATCGGTGGATGCAATTGATGGATATGTTGGAGGAATTCCTAAGGTTCTACCTCTTGTCTTAAAAAGGACAAGTATGGAGGATCTTGATGGAATAACTTGATCAAGAAATACATCACGTCGAGGCAAAGACGTGAAACAAATGCGCTTCTTGGGAGGCAACCTAAGGTAGTTTAGGTAATATTATTTCAATTTCGCAATTAGTAGTTTTTTAATTCAATAAAGTAGGATCAATCGTGTCGCTAAATTTCAAAAGTGATGGTAAGTTAAAACCTATGTTGGAGTTGAGCCCGCCGCCCGTCACACGACGTCCTTTGCCCTTGTTCGCCTAACGAGTCCGGATTTTGGTAAACTTTGAAGGGAAGTTTTATATCTTTTTATTTTTGGTTATTTTCATATTAGGATAGTTTCTTTATCTTGTGTTCATTAGGATTAGTTTTTTTTTTCTAGGATTAGTTTCCTTATTTCTTAGTTCTAGGATTTATTTTTCTATCTTTTCTATTTTCTATATATCTAGTTCTAATATTTTTCTATTTTTTGTTTTTGATAGATTATCCCTTTCTAACTCACCATATATTTCCACTCCTTATTTTGAATCAACCAAGCTTGCTCCAAAGGAATCTACAAAACCCAAAAGCCTACTTGAATCCATTCCAAAAACATAAAGCCTTGTGTTTTAATTGATTCTATCCATCAAAACACTTTCCACCATTACCCTATATCCAGAAAAATCAATCTTTCCCATACAATTACCCTACCTATCATCTGAGAAGCGGTTGAAACCAAGTTGTTCGTCAACGTTTCGAGTTTGGAGGTTGTAGACGTTGGTTATCCAACGTTTCCACTCGAATTTGAGGTTCTGTTCACACGACGCCCGTAGCCCGCCGTCCCTGCAATGAGCTCGTTTCTCGGTGCTTTGTAGAGATCTTTTGTGTTCGCCTTGCTCTTTTATCAATGATGAGTAATTCTATGAAGAAGGAGGTGCCAGCTTACTTCGATAATACTAATGTGGTATTCTGGAATGCACTTGGGAAGCACATCTACACGTCCACCATGTTCTTTGATAAAACCACTTTGAGAAGGTTGGGCTTGTTCGATTTGGTGATCGCTCTGATGGCACATGGAGGGCTGTGTGATTTTATTGGAAGAAGGGCTCCTACCTACTCTTGCTTGTTCAAGGAGTTCCTTACTACTTTGGATGTAATCTCGCCCAAGGATGTTTGATTTCGATTAAGAGGAAGAGCTTGTAATTCCTCATATGCTGCAATGGGAGTTGCTTTGGGTGTCTCGAAGAGGTGTTCTAGGAAGTTGCAGAATGCCATGAGTGTTCTTGATTCAGCAGAGATTTGGAGGAGTCTGACATGGATGCCTGAGACTTTTAAGAACTTCAGACCGAATGACATGATTACTCATCCCGCTCTTCGTCTCTGTCTATGGATTTTGGGCTCTACTTTCTATGATTCCAAGAGTACTACTGTTGTTGATCCTGGTATGATTGATTTCATATATTGCATGACTCCTGAGTCTACTATAGTACTAGAGTGGGTACTTTTGTTTTTGAGGATGTGTGAGAGGGTTCGTGACCAGCGCATTGAGAATCATCATCTTGTCACCCCTTTTGGAGGCTTGATCACACTTTGGCAATATTTTATGGTGTTGATGTTAGTTCGCTGTAGCCTGTGAGTCATCCTTATATGCGGGACATTGATGCTCTTGTGTCTGCACGGATGGTAGAGAAGTTGTAGTTTCCTTATGCTATTGAGAGATTTGGTTGGCTATCTGGACCCTAGCAATCTCATCATCAGTATATGCCTACTATTTTACCTTTGGGGCAAAAATTAGTGGACTTTCGCCTGAGCCTTGGTCCTGTTGACACTAATTTGCAGAAGTTTGATGATCCTATGACCCTTGCGAGCGATGTTGAAGATATGCAAATCGAGATGACGCTGTCTGTGGTTCGAGATGCCTCACACACCGCCTGCTTGAAGAAGGAGTTGACTAAGTTTGAGAACCAATAGGCGGCTGAAATGATGAAGTTAACAAAGTCCCATGTGATCCTTGTTGGGATGATCGATCATTTGCAAGACACTTGTCTCTCGTTGATGGATTTGATCAATCACCGTTCTGAACCCCAGACCCCACCTTCACAGTAATTGGTTAGTTATTTGCTTCCTTTAAATTTTTTCTTTTATTTTTCATTGTTCCTTTTTGTGTTTCTATGCATTGAAGACAATGCAACATGTAAGTGTGTGTGTGTGGGGGGGGTGGGGGAGGGGGGGAGAAGTGAAGTTAATTAGTTAGGTTAGTTCATGTTTAAATTTCTATTTTTGAATTTTTGTTGCTTCCTTTATGTTATTTCTTTTATTTTATAGAAAATGTCAAAAATGAATTTTTTTTAAAAAATGTCAGAAAAAATGAAGAAAAAAGCGAGTCTTGTTTTGTTGTTTTGCATATTGTGTTATCAAAGATTTCTATCTAATTTGAGTTTATCCTATTTCACTTTATATTGGCATGATCTTATAAATCCCATGGAACTCTTGAATGATTTGACCTTGTCTGAAAATTGGATTTTATGTGAAATATGATTAGGCATATGTAATTGAGCATGTATGATCTAAGTTTGAGAGCATGCTTGATATTCGACAAAATATTGCCCCATTGAGATATTTTTGGCCTTATAAGGGATACATCTATATTCCTTTTTATTATCTTGTGTCATTTACTCTTCCTATGCATTTATCATTGAGTATTTCCATGATTATCTATTTTCATGGCCGATTATATACTTATTCATTGCTTGATAATTTCAAATGATATAGAGGCAACCTTTTAGCCACATATTTATCCATGTCTACCTTATGTTATATCTTGCTTTGAAGCCAGTTATAGCCTTTAGCCTTTTTATTGATAGCTCCACAAAATTATTATTCTTAGCCTATGATGAGCCTTACCTTTATTCCCGAGGAATTGAGATTTTGAGTGGGTTATGGAATCTATTATGCAGATTGAGGAGAATGAAGCTAAAGCGTGAAGTTATGGTTTATGGTTTGAGAAGATGTAATGTTATGTGGTTATTTATTCCCTAATTTGTATGCATTTGGTTTACATGTACTTTGGCTTAAGAAAAAGAAATGAAAAGCTTGGATCTATGGAGGGTAAAATTCGCCTAGGGGTAAAAGTAAGTAAAGAAAAAAAAGAGAATAAAAGAGCCATGTTATTTCTATTTTTGCATAATGAGGAAGAATCAGATTTATGTTGGTTAGAAGTTACATTGGTTGGGTGTTGAAGATTTCATGATATGTGAGATGATTTGATGAGATGATGATTTTTAGAGTTTTTATGATGATATTGAGAGATGTTGTGCATTTGTGAGCTTGATGTTTTTAAGTTGATTTGTGTTATGTTGGGAGTTGTTGAAATCTTGTTTTCCCGGAATTTATAGCACCACATGACCACATACGATTCCTTACCCTTATGTTTCTACCAAGCCCCATTACAACCCCACCGAATGGAATCTTCTATGAAGGTTTCCATTGATCGAAAGTACTCTTGATGTTCTTATTTTGGCATTGACGTATCAGATCGAGATTTTGTGATATAAATGTCAATATTTGAGTTGATGCTTGTATGTGGAATTGAGGTGAGTATATGCTTAAAGCATTTTATCCTTGGTAAGGTTGGATTTTTGAGCACGCAAGCAACTTGATCCCATATATAATGTTATGACGTTTATGTGCCTTGATTATATTTGCATTGTTGATGATGTTGCTTTTGATGAGTAAAGTTGTGAAAGAATTCATGTGGGATGCGTAGATGATGTTTTTGATGATATTGCAATTAGGTAGTAGTTTTGCTATTGTTTGAGTCTAGTTTCATCTATTACTTGTGAAGTATTCAAGTTCCGAATCTACGCCTTTTTAGTGTTTATTCTGCAGAATTACATTCCGACCTTAAAGGGACTTTGGAAGAGCTTAAGAGCAAGCCCAACAGCTACTCTAAAAAATCTCTAAAATAGAGATAAAAACATGTCAAAATCTCTAAAAACAATTCACTCAAACTCCAACAACCTTGACTCACTTGGAAAAACCTTCTCCAACCCAGAAAAGGTTCGAAAGGTTCTAAGGAGCCTCCCAAAAATCAAGTGGGGTCCCAAGGTTACTGCAATTGAGGAAGCTCAAAATCTATCTACACTACCATTAGGCGATCTTCTCGGAAAACGTATTACTCATGAGATGATATTAAACGAGGAAGATGGAGAAGTACCCTCAACAGCAAAGAACCTTGCTCTAAAAGCTAAGAAAGATCACTCACAATCTGAGAGTGATGAATCAGAAGACGAAGATGATCCCTTTGCTCTCATCACACGGGGATTAGCTCGAATTCTGAAGATGAAAAAATAATTTTCCAACCGTGAAAATACTGATTCATCTAGATTCAAAAGCAAGTCTTCCAACATGTCAAAAAAGCCAAAAGTGCTAACATGTTTTGAGTGTGGCGAGATAGATCATCTTGTAAAGGAGTGTCCTATGAAAAAAAGAAATAAGTTCAAGAAATATGAACAAAAGAAAAAGGCTATGCTTGCAACCTGGAGTGACTCAGATTTATCATGTGACTCAGACACCGAAAAAGAACAGGCAAATCTCTGTCTTATGGATGAACACGAAGGATCACAGACTCAAGACCTTGTACAAGTCGTGCATAGGATACCTTGTCCAACTCTGCATGAACTGACTATACCCTTAGCATGATTTTTAGGGTGCATCTTAGCATGCTTGCCTCAATTTCGCAATATTATGACTTGCTTATGTGTGTATCTAAATTGAGTGATAAGTCGTGCATAGGATATCTTGTGATGTTTGCTAGGTCTTGCATAACTTATGACATATATGTCCCATGTCAGTATGTGCATACATGTTCTTAGTCTGTCAAGCATGATTGGTGAATGAAATGATAAGTTCCTAGCTTGTTCTGCGCACATATAAAGATGATTATATGAACATGTTATGAATGCGTAAATCGATATTCCTTGAGATAGGTGCATACTAGTGTGAAACAATGTGATGATATCTCTTGATTTAATGTGTTTGCGTGCCATAATTATAAGAGCATCGTTGTAACTCTCGGGTTGGGATCTTATCCTTGGTCTCGTCGTCCCTAGTCTTGGTACATGTCTGAACTCTTAAGGAAGTTGTGTCTTCCGCCCTATCTCTGTAACTTATAAGGAAGTTGTGTCTTCCGCCCTGTCGCTCCCTATCTCTGTAAGTTATAACCCTTGCAATCCTTCGATGAGCGCCGACATGCAAGAAACGACCGACGACCAAGTGGTACCATAGCAGCGCAACGGAAGTGTGATGGGTCCATGACCCATAGACCACAGGACTGATGTCCCCAAAAGTATACAAAGGACGAACAAATTTGAAAGATGGTAGCCGCGTACGTGATTCTGTTAGATGACTCAAGGAAGGACGTTCTTAATCAAAATTGTGGATTCTTCTATACTAATCGGAATTGATGTTTTGTGATAGGCCTAGAACTGACATAAGTGAATGTGTGATGACGGATATGCTTAATTGGTAGCGATGCTTCCCTGACTAACTTGTTTCTATGACGATGTGCCTTGGTGCTTGGTATATTGACTTGCAGGTGAGTAGGTTATGAGTTATATGTATGAGAGTGCTTTATTCTTGAGCTTGAGTCGTGAGATTCTTTGGTGAGACGGGTTGGAAAGTGGCAGGTGGATTAAGGTATTCGGATTGGGTCATTGGTCATGTGAGATGGGGTGCAGAAAGGATGCGTTAGCTTGGGTAGAGCCGAGTGAGTTGGGATGTGTCGAAGATAGTGGTATCTGAGTATAGATGAGCTTCTAGGTGAGCAGTACGTGGGGCTAGTGTGCCGAGATTTTGAGGGGGGTGTCCTAGTGAGAAGTGGTAGTCTAGGCAGGTAGTGTGTGCGGGTAGTATAAGAGAGTGGTTGACTGAGGTCTGGACTAGTTTCATTAGGGTGATCTTGAGTTTGGGTGTGGGTAGAGGTAGTTAGGATAGTTCTAGAGGTGGATGGGCGAGCTAGGAGTTGATCGGGGGATTCTTGAAGGGAGGTGTTGTGAGATGGATTGGTGTGCCAAGGAAGGTGTCTAGATAGTCTAGGAGCGGATCGTGGGCGGAGTCGAGGATGATCGGTTAAGGAACGTCTGAGGAATCGTAGAATTTGGGACTAGGTGGTGTGTGCTATGAATGTGAGCGATTTCGGTAAGGGATGAGGTTGAGGAGTTGCCAAGGAAGAGTAGTATGAGGTTGCTTGGGAAATTATCGATCGGGGATATTAGGTTATTCATATTAGGGTTGTTCGTGTGATGAGTATTTGAGGTTGTTTAGGTAGGATTGGTAATGTTTGGGAAATTGATGAGTGAAGGATTTATAGGTGCGTTGTTGGAGAATTTGGGCATAGGGAATGAATCGGGATTTATGAGTGGATGTTATTATGGCTATTGAGGTATTTGAGGATATGAGATGAATCTTTAAGGAAAGGTTGGTAGCTAGGCAATGATGTAGTTGAGATTCCTAGTAAGACTGTGCGCTTAAGGTTGAGATAGAGAGATTATGAGCATGGATTTGGGAACTAGGCAAAGCAGAAAGTATTGAGGATGCTAGAGGATAAGAGATTTTAGAAGCCTGGTGAAGTTGCGGTACTTAGGAAATTCGGACGAGGATGTCATAGGAATTCGATGAAAATGATGATCGGTACATAAAGGTTTAAGCTGTAGAGATTTCGAAGTTTGAGGAAGTGTGATCTTAGGCAATTTGGGGGAAACATGCGGAGTTGAGGGAACTAGTCAGGGTAGAGTGTGCTGGGAAGAGGATCTAGAGTGGGTCGGCTTGAGGGTCATGGTGATTCGTGGTTGGGAGTACCACTAGTTGGGTTCTGCATTAGAATTGATCAGGGGTGTCAGGTGTGAGATGGTCAGCATGAGTTGGGTCCTTAGAGGTGGATGGTTAGTGAGAGTGGTTAGTGGCGTGGGAAGTATGATTAGGTTAGCAAGGTGATTCGAGATGTCTCTTTAGGAGATGATGGTCGGGCGGAGTCTTGAGAGCATAGGAAGAGTAAGCGCGATTGTTAAGAAATGTCTAGATCAATCATGAGAGCGGTTCAGTTGAGGACTCAGAATTTTCTATTAGAGTGTAAAGATGGGACTGATAGAGAACCCCTAGGGCAAGGACGTGTTATATATGGAGTCTTGGTAGTTGATTGAGTGGTTCAACTCATCGAAATGAGGGAATTTTGTGATTTGGGAACTCCGAGAGATAGTTTTAAATAGTCGAGTGGAAGGTAGGACTTGAGATCAGGATGTCTAAAGGGATTGGCCCTTAGATGGCTTGATGGCATAGGAGTTGGGATACCTTGTAGTTGGTTTGGGTATTCGACCTTGATTGTGAATAGTTATGAGGCTAGAAAGGTTGTATGTGAGCAGGATACAATGGTGCCTAGAACTGGTAGTGGATTGAGTTGGTAGGCCTCGGTGAAGTTGATCTTAGTGCAAGGGATGGTGAGTAGTGGTCGTGTCTTGTCATGATTTGTAGTGTAAGGCAGATTCTCTTGGGATAGTGATCTAGTGTATACTTTACTTGGGGCCGAATGTTGTGCGAATTCTATGCTATAGACGATGTTGATTCTCTGATGTGTTGTCGTTGACAATAGGGAACTGTAGTACTAACATAGTTATCGCTGAACTCAATGGAATGCTACTATACGGAAGCAATTGTTTGCCTCTAATGCGATGTCGCTTGATAGTTAGAATGAGTATGATGTACTTATCTGATTGATATAACGTGCTTAAAAGATTGATATGGTGTGTTACTTCTGTAAGATGATGTGATAAATTCTACCATATATGATACGATGCTAGATATGCTATGTTATGTGGCTATTCTTGAGGTGATTATGTTATGCTATTAGACGTGAGGTGCTATTGTTATTCGATATATATATATATGATGCTTGATGATGAAAATGATAGAAATTGAACTGTTGAACCTTGATTCTGTCTTAGAACCTAGGAACAGAATATGAGATTAGCCTTTAGAAGTGGATGGTAGGATGAATGGAGAGGTTAGGAATGCTTTTGACTAATGCCGAACTTGAAGTTTTGAACGGTGTTTTAAAGAGGACGTTGTGATGTTTTGAGTTATGATATGACCGAGGAGTCGGAGTAAGGAGGTGATAGGGGCCCATATCACATTCTTGCTACGGTCTATTGGGGATATTATGATCATGGCAACGGTACTGTGAGGATCTCATAGGGGCACCAAGGAGATACTTACGGGATCAATGACATGATCCTTGGACTCACTAATTTCGAACTTCATCCCCTATTTGAAAATGATTTTAGTCTCGGGGACGAGACTTGTTTTTAGAGGTGGATGATGTAAAGGCTTGGATTTTCAAATCCTAATTTTTTCGAAAAAAGGAAATTAAAGATGAATTTAAATCGAATTAAAAGCTCGTTTAGCGGATTCCGACCGTAATATAAAATTTGACGAACGATTTCAGTCCTTTTACCTCGAAAATTAAAAATAATTATGAGATGGTGATATCTTGTATTTATTTATTTTTATAAATCTAATTGATCGAGAAAGTGAGAGTCGGGAAAACTAACATTTGATAACTAATTTCGGGATTTGAAATTGATGTATTCGGGTTGAATTTCTGGTATTGATTTAACCACTTCCACACACTACCCTCACCATACCTCTTTAAAGGTCCTCCCTCACCCCGTCATTCATTCATTCATCATCACCCTCACCTGCTCCCTTCAACCTCAATCGCCATCACCACTCCGCTCTCTTCTTCTACACTTCTTTGGTACCATCACCTCTATCTTCCCTTCACCTCTTCCTCTTTCATTTCATTTCTTCCCTCTAGCTGCTCCCTTCCTCTCTATCACCATCGTCCCACACTTACATCTTCATCACCGTTGTTCCATCACCGTACACCACCGTCACCGCACCTTCAAACCACCGTCTCTTCCTCCTTCCCTTCTTCCACCTCGAGCTGCCAGCGGAAGGTCCCACGCACCCCTCGGAGCAATCACTAACAGCCGGAGCAGCCCAGACGCTCCCCAGCGCCGCCGCAAGCCACCAGAACACCATTGCCCCGTTCGAGTGCGAACAATCTTCCGGTAAGCCGTTCTCCTTCGTTTCTGATCCAAATCACCCTCGGACTTCACCATCACGCTCACCCATATCCGACGCAGGTTCGACGAGCCATCGATGGCCTCCGAAGGCGCCCAGACCTCCGATCGAGAGCTCCGAAGCCGCGAAATCATCTCGGTGAGCTTCGTTCCTTCCCTTCCTTATACCGTTCATTCCTTTCATGTTCATTGGTTGGGGAGTGAGATTGAGAGCCGAGTGTGGGAAGGTGGGGCGAGGTCGAGGGCTCCGACGAGATCGAGAGGTTCGTCGAGCTCAAGAGAGTCGATTGTGAGGCGAGGCGAGCGAGTGTCGAGAGCGAGGCCGGGAGCAGCAAGTGTGATTGAGGGAGGCGGGAGAGCCAAGGAGCTGGGCGAGGCTGAGCGATATAGCAAGCTCCGTCGATCAGTGGCACAGTGCAACGTCGCCGACGGGATCACGTGAGGATGGCCATGGCGGGAGCCTCCATTTGAAATTGGGGAAGAAGAAGGCTGGTGTGGCCTTTGGTGGCCCCCCCCTTGCTAACATATATACATATATATTTGTTATTTATTAAACCAGGTTGGGATTATATTACGGGTTCGGTTCGGTACAGCTCGGGTTATCCGTATATTATCTAACTAATTAACGGTAATTAAAAAATATTATTAAAGTAATTGAGGATTTAAAAGATAAATTAGTATATTTTGGGAAAATTTTAAGAGTTGATTTATTAAATAAAAATGGTCGGGATTTTAGGAGATTTGGAAATAATTTATAAAAGTGTTCAATAAATAGTATTTAAAATATCATGTAATACTATTTGAGATTTAAAATATATTATTGGGACTTCAAGATTTATAAAGAATTTGGAAAAGAATTTCAAGGTTGGAAATTAATCTAATAAATAAATTAAAAAGGGAATTCGGCGAGTATTTTAAGGGTCGGAATTCTTAACTGTTTAATTCGGACTTGAAACGATTTTGAACTAAACTGACAATAAGAGTTATTCGATGACTAACTAGCATAATAGTATGATCGTTTGACTAACGACATCATATGTGTGACTAATGGCATGACTTGTGGTGATTTATTATAAGGGGATAAATATTTGTTACCGATGATGATAATGATATATATACTTATGAAGAGTATGAGTATGAAATAGTAATATGCAAATGTGACTAAGTATGATATGGAGGTTATCTTAACTTATAAGAGATGGTTGATCATGATGAACTGGAAGTATGGTTGGTGTGATCTTGCTTATTTATTTGCTTGTATGAGTGTGTAATATATGTGATCAGAAAAGCTATAGAAGTATACTTAGTACATTCTCGTTATGTAATTAGGTGATATTATGTGATCGTGACTACTGTGTGCTGGATTAATCTTTTGCTGATCTTCTAGCCAGGTAAGTACCTCCGGGGCTTACTCAGTAACCAGTACCTCCTGCCTGATGTGTCATATAATATGTAGGTGTTGCATATGCATAAGAGCATGTCATGTAGTATCATGCTTAGGAATTGCATTTACGAATGAGCATCCTTATTCTGTATGCGTTTGAATACAGAACGACCGTTATCTGTGAGTCCTAGAGTCCTTGCTAGGGTCATAGGGCAGCCCAGCTTCATCGGGCGTTGTCCTCCTCGAGTCATTTATATATATATATATATATATATATATATATATATATATATATATATATATATATATATATATATATCACGAGATACGATATGATGATGAGATATGATATGATGATGAGATTTGATATGATTATAGCATCGAACTGGCCAGTCTCCACCTTGTCTGGAAGAGGGGTGGTGGTAAAAGACGGATATACCGCTTGGCATTCTTTGTTAAGGCCTTCCTCAATATTCTGCACATATGAATTAGGAGCATGATAGTGTGGTTTTATTTCAGTACTGTATGAAGGCATCCTTTATTCTAGGTATAGGCGTATTATATGTCCTCAGCGCGGTCAGAGGACCCGAGGGCGGACTTTTGGCCTGACTTGGTGGTATAGTTTCAAGTACTCGATCTACTACTTGATTTTGTGCTGATATGACGGGGTCCATTCATATGGCGGAGAGTGAGTGTATGAACCCTGACTTCACCAAACTCATGCCTTTTGGATTTCTTCCTATTATACTCCGTTTTGACCCAGCTCTACCGTGGCACTGGTTGTATCATTTTCAGAACTTTCGTCCTTTGCATGATAAAGGTTTTCGCGCGTTGTAGACTTAGGACAGGTACAGGGGTTTACCCCGGGGTCTCCAACGGACCTTCCGGGTTTGGGTGCGAAGTCCCACTTTAAACTGCGCATCTTCGATTTCAAACCTTCAACCTGTACTCGGGGCGCAAGATCCCAACGAGGGGTTTCATCCCTCGAAACGCAACTCGAGAATCATAATCCCGGGCTGTTACAGCCTTTCCCTTGAAGCTCCACAAAAATTTATCCTAGTCGATGATGAGTCTTACCCTATCCGGGAATTAGGATTAGAATTGGTAAATGTTTGATATGTTTGAGTGGAAAAGAGAATATTGTTGAGAGAGTTACAAGTTTGGATGATTATGTAATTTTAGTTTTATTTCTCATATTGTGCATTACTCCCTCCGACTCAAAATTTAGGTCGTTTGATTTGTTGGCACGCTTTTTAATGTGTTAAAAACTCTATGAAATTTTTTTTTTCAAAATTTTAAAAATAATTTCAAACTTATTAGTAATAAGTTTCAAATTTAAAAAAAAAATTGAAAAAAAATCAATATTTTATAGAGTTTTTAACACATTAAAAAGCGTGCCAAAAAGTCAAACGACATAAATTTTGAGACGGAGGGAGTATTGTTTTGGCTCTAAAGAAAAAAATTGAATGAAAGAAAAAAAGAAGAGAATGAAGAAAAACAAAAGCTTGAGTTTGAGCCTTTTATCTTTATTATGAATGTGAGAGTTAGAAATAATCTTTGGTTGAGAGAAGAATGTATTTTGTAAAGTTTTTGTGAGAGCTTGAGTTTAAGATGATGTTTTTGAAAGAGTTGATGTTTGATTGTCTAGGATCATGATTCTCGGATTTTGAGCACCACATGACCATAAATTCTCCTTCCCTTTATTTCTTTACCAAGCCCCATCACAATCTTGATAAAAAGAGCTCTTGATGTTGCTTATGAGTGATGGCATCCGCGGTGGAGAACATGTGATATATGTGTCAATTTCTATGTAGATTTTTGCATTTTGGATTGAGTTGAGAAATATATTTTTAAGCCTAAACAGAATGAGAGTGAGAGCAAACACATAATCCCGGTGAGGTTGTATGAGATGTGCCTTATTTTGAATCGTTCATACACTTGCTAGGATGTTAGCTTTCATGTTCATGGCTCCTCCACTTTGATGTTGCTTTTGACAAGATTAGTGCTTGAAGATTATATGTGTGGGACGATGGGTTTTCTCTTATTTATTTTACATTACTCGAGGACAAGCAGAAGGTTAAGCAAAAACTTGACGGGATGAAAATCGTTGATTCCCAATAAAATAGTACCACCTCTCACAAATTTGTATAATTGGCAAGAAAGGGTTCGAATCCTCAGGAGATTTAAGATTTCATAATGCAATTTGATCATCAACAAGTAACAAAAGTAGGAACATATGCAACTTTTAAATAAGAACAAGTAAAATAAAGTAAAGACAGAATTTTGTGATAAAATCAAGAGTGGAGAACGGTTCCACCTACGATTTCTTTGACATTGGTTGTCTTATCGATCATCGAATTCTTTTCAAGCTATTAACTTTCTTACAAATTCCCCTCGTCTTGGCTTATATAGATTAAAAGTCCTACGAGTCCAATTAATCCCTTACACCTCGATGCAATCATAAGACAATTAAGATTTAACAAAGAGATAGCAAAACGTCCCAAGAACTTGCCACATAAATAACACCAATTAAACATGCTAAATCGATGTTTAAGATATATGTCGAATTCCTACATAATCATGTTTCAAACACAGAATCCACAATCTTATGCATGCTACTATGAAATTAACACAAATACAAAAGTATTAAATCCTAACATGAAATAAATATTATCGAGTTGACCAAGCAAGATAACATTAATAACATAACAATAAGCACAAGGAAGTTGAAGGAATTATAATAGAGGAAAGATAACTAGAATTAAAACCTCACAATTCACCAACCAAGTCTCGAAAACGTAGGTGGAACACTAGGAAAATTAGCCGCTCATGGCTTACCTAAGCTATGTTCTCTTTTTTGGTGATTGGTCTACTTGAATGAATAATAAAACTAACCCTAAACATCATATTTATAAGCCTAAAGTCTTCTATAAGCAAGGTAAAAGATAGACAAATTAGATAAAATATTCCTAAACAAACTAGATAGAAGATAGACTTTCCAAGTTTAGTTCAACGCCAGATACCACTGGTGGCGAGAATTTCTGCTAGCAGCGAATTGCCTTGGTTGAGCTACTGTTGCATTTTCGCTAGCACCTCGCTACCTGACTCGCTAGCAGCGACATATCATACCTTAGAATTTTTCAAGTCTCCTCGAACCTCCTGTTTCCGCTGTCGCGAGTCCTCACATCCGCTACAGCGAGAGCTCCCACTCATTAGAGCGAGTGATCTTCGATGCTGAGTCGTCGTCTTGGTGCAACCCACTAGTAGCGAGGGATTTCTGCGGCGGCGAGTGACTCATTGCAGCGAGTCCAGTCGCTGGCACCGGTTCTTGTCGTTGGCTTGCTTCCTCTTGCTGCTCCCTCTACTCGCTCGGTTCTCTTCGCTTGCATGCTTGCTAACCACCTTGGTTCCACTCAAAAGCGACATCTGCACTCGCTAGCAGTGACAACTGTCCAGAAGTTTAATTTCTCTTCATTCTTCCCTCGTTCTTTCTTTCCTCCTTTCTTTCCCTTCTTAGTTTGATTTATTGACTTTACTTGGCCATGTTTTTCACCTTTCCTTTGTTTTCCACTATGTCGAATCTACGATTCTGCACAATTCAACAAAAATAGCGTAGATTCCGAAATTTGCCACAAAAAGAGTTTAATCGAAATTAACAGTAACACATGCATATTCTACAATGTAAATGCATCTAAGCTACCCTATAATGCTCATTAGAAATGTGCATTATCAGCAAATCAAGATAGAACCAGTTCTTTTTCATATATAAATCTTTAAAAAATCCAGTGTCCTGAATCTAGCCTATCAAGGCTTCCCCCGTGAAACCAAGAAAATGTCATTTCACAAATCCGTTTCGCTGAAGATAGAATAATGCTTGCTAGTAAATCTACATAGTGAATCAATAAGCAACACCATGCCTCCTCTTGGGATCAGTATCTTTTACCCTAGACATCAACAAAGAAACTGAATCATGCAGTCTAAGAACAAAAAAAAAAAAAGTTTTCCACTTGTTTTTTTTACCGTACACATCAATCTGGATTCCCCGGGTTATTACTGGCCTCATTATAAAAAAAAACGCATATACCAGTTCCATATAAAACTCCATCCAATGTCATATTCATTAAAAATGCATCTAGATACTAGGGGGGGGGGGGGGGGGAAACTATTTTGTCACCAGCTAATAGTTGTTAGTTCACTACTAGAAAACTTCAATTATACATCTGTTGTCAACAGATGTCTTTCAAAAAAAATTCCGATCTCTTTGTGGGTGTAGTAAAAGATCAAAAATATCCACATCGGTTTTAAGCAGATGTCTTTTATTAATTAGAACCTCTCAATTTTGATTATGACATGTTCACTTGTTGATGAATATCCATAATTTGTCATTTGAAAACAAGTGAAGACGTCCTCCTAAATAAAAAAAGTGACATTTACATCTTTATTTATAAAAATTATTGATGTCTTAATAAAATATAGACAACTGTTTTTGTTGTAGTGATCACGTTTATAATCATGTTCTATATATAATTTATGATTTTATATTATTTTAATTTATTCGACCACATGAAATATAGGCATAACCGATGTGTTTCCATATTGTCGACATCGCATTGAGAGCATTCATTCTCTGTGTATTAGTTTCATGTGCATTATATGTGATATTATATTGTTCTAAAATAATGCACTATTGTGGTTGTATACACAGAAGATTTCGTTTCAAACATTTGTATCAATTTTTTTCAATATAAAATGACGTTGTTGCTCCATTGACACATCGGTTTATTTTGTAGATAACGATGTTACTTTGATAAATACATATCAGTTCATATATCATTTTTAATGTTCAAACTTGTTTTGCGCATTGATTTAAATGTAAAATGACATTGTTGCTCCATTAACACACGATTTATTTTGTAGATAACGATGTGTATAATTTTGTATTGGCATCTGTCTCAATAAACGGATCTGATGTTAAATGTATGAATCCACTATTATTTTCATATTGAATCCGATGTTTTTTTTTGGATACGCAACACGCTTTTGTCGATAGAATATCGCATTCATGTACATATATACTAGCTTCATACTATAACATTCACAAAAATACACTGCCGCTATTCATAGCCACAAAATTGGCTAGCCACAACATCACAAAAAAAGAAGGTAAATGGCTAGCCCACATATATATGACATACATTACCTAGCTAACTAGCCAACATCTCAAAAACAGGTCAGGCTAGCCAGACTGCCTAAATCGATCAGTCTATGATGAACCAACATTCATACCATAAATATTTTTAAAGCATAAGACATTAAGACCCAAAAAATGGTTGATCACCTGCATTTTCAATCAACAAGAAGTACTACGTGGCACATTTACTGAGCAGCCCTAGAAGCTTCATTAACTTATAGCAAAGACTGGATATACTAAGCAGCTGTAACTAAAACTTCATTGATTTCTTCTTGAGTGTACGATGGATGGTTCTCTGATACAACCCACTAAAGAGATGGAAAGAACATGCCATTAGTGAATATAAAACTGCACACTAAAGAGATGGAAAGAACAAGCCATGTTATTTATACCTTTGTCGAAAAAGAAATCTTATCATCATTTATAATGTCTCTCATCCCATATTACCCATACTCGTACTCACCTGGCTGCACTAGTGCACCCTATATATCAAATGGCAGGAGATTTCAGAAATGCATGGGCTATATATTCTCAACAACAGTTTTCAGCCGATTTCAGAAATGTGTATCAACTTACAGATTTCATTCAAAAGACCAAGGCATGTCGTCACTTGACAGAAGCTTACAAATCCTAAAACACCATCATACACTATCTTTTTTCAAGGACCACCGAAACAGAAACTTACAGATTTCATTCAGAGTGCATGTGCTATATATTATCAAGAACAGATTTCATAAATGCATATCAAATGTCATAAGATTTCAGCAATGCATGGGCTATATATATTCTCAACAACAGATTTCAGAAATGCATATCAACTTACAGATTTCATTCAGAGTACACTACAACATTTATCAAATCAAGAATGCATATCAAATGTCATGAGATTTACTAACTACCCTGGGTTGTATAGTATCATGAAAATTTGGTACGGTGACAAAAGCTACCTCATATGTTGTACCATCCTTCAATTGAACTTTGAATGCAACCTATTTCTTCTTTTTTTTAGAAGTAACATTCTCTTGTACAAATCATCAAGATCAATCTCTAAACACCTATACTTTTTATTCACCTATAAGAAAGTGCAAAGTCAATAACAGCACGCTGGCATGACATAATCAATAAAAGAGCATGTTAAGGTTTTGATTAGTGATCCCTTTTTTGTATCTTGCAGTGACCCTTCTATGGTATATTTTTTTGTATTTTGTGGTATACTCTTTGTATGGTTTACCTTTCCCAGTTTGGGAGATGATTATATAGTTTTCGTTTAAAAAAAGGAAAAAGAGGGTGTTAAGGGAGATAAATTGTAGAAAGACCATTGCTCTAAAAATAAAGAAGACATTCATAGTAGAAAGAGCTCAGATAATTAAAAAATCCAAACCCTTCTAGATCTTCACACATACCTATAGTAAATTCCGAACGTAACTTTGATGTATGATTCCAATTCAAAATTTGTTGTCTGATTTAACATGTATATAAGCTCAAAATAGAGCTCAGCTGAGAGCAAACATTCCCAACCACATGAATTTCCTAAGAAAACCCAAATAAGTAGAACATATCCTGCCTCTTGAATTACTTTTCCTGCAATTGCCTTACATTGTATATCATTATTGAATCTGTATCACCATAAATCACCTGAAAAAGAAATAACATGACTGCATTAGGAGCATTGTAGCACCAAATGCTAAAAAAAGAAACAAATGTATGTTGTTGTGAGCTGAATCTGTCATGTTTTACAATAACTTTTATATCGATTTCTGCATACATTGCATGCATTTCGGTTAGAATAATACAGAATCTATGTAGTTTATGTTTATTTGCCAAATTATAGAATCTACACCAGTTTCTGTTTAATTTCGCAGAATTCGAGGCATTTTACAGCAACTCTAAGGAAGGTCAGAAAAGCTCGGAAAACAGCTACAGAGGTCCAGAGTCTGAGAGTACAGAACCAGGACAAACCAAGCTGAAGCCAGAGCTACTCGATATCGAGTACACCTTACTCGATCTCGAGGAGAGTGTCCGAGCAGACTTGGTCGACAAAGCCTAGTCGAGGAAACCAAGTCTGAGGCAACCTGACTCCGAAAGCCAACTCGATCTCGAGTACCACTGGTCGAGATCGAAAAAGCCTAGACGCCACACCCGGAGTCGAGAAGAGGAGCTGATCGAGAAGCCGAGGACGAAGATGCCGAGCAGCTCTACTCGATCTCGAGGAGATCCTTGTCGAGCTCGAGAAAACCCCGACGCCAGTCCGAGTCCATGCCGAGGAGAAGCTGCTCGATCACACCAGGCCGCACACCCTACTCGATCTCGAGGAAGATTAGTCGAGATCGACGACGCCCAGGAGCCCAGATCCGAGCTTGTAGAGCAGAGTCACCCGAGAAGATCAGTCGACGATGAATCCTAGTCAATGTCGACAAGCTCTTGTCGATGTCGAGTAGACCAGGTTCTGGAAACGCGTCGCCGTGAGCAGTCCGAGTCGAGCTGGGATTCCTTGGGCACGAAGGAAGCCGAGAAGGCCGAAATCTATCATCATCTATCCATGGAAGGGAGATCTATCAACATGAAGACATCTTACCCAGTTTAGATTTATCTTTTCCTTTTTAGATTTAATTCCTAAATTGCATTTATTTATCATTAAAGCTTTTAGATATAATTTTAGATATAGATAGGAGATTCTATCCTTGAATAGCAAGGAATAGAAGGCTATAAATAAAGCCCTAGGGGCTGGTTTTTCATTAATTCAATTTCAGTCAGAAACAAGTAGTTCCACAGAGAAGTTTTAGGAGTTCTAAAGTTTTTAGGGTGTTGGCATTCTGCGAAAGTTGATTGTCGGGATTGTAAAGGCTTTGAATATAGTTTAATGCAAGTATCTTTTTGTACATCGATGTCTGCGATTGCGATGAGGCGTGAGTAGTCCACCTACTTCTGGGGCTGGGGTGAGCCCGACGGTGGCCATGTGAGATGATGCAGTAAAGGTCAGATCTTGTTATGCAATTCGTCTTCTATCCCCATGAGCATGATTCTTTTGCGAGAGTTGAAGGTGATCCTTGTTTGTATTATTGAAGCGAAAGTGATCTTAATGCAACTTGGGTTAATTATGTGAAAAGGGTTAGTAACAATTAGGGTTTATGCGAAAGCCTCTATATGCCTATTTGTTAGTAACAAAAGTTATTTTGATGGAAAGCATGATCTTTTATGCCTTTATGTGTCACTTTGCATGGTTATCGTTGTGGTGTTGATACCCTGGCTTTGGAAGTCGTTTATTATATTGATTTATTTCGTCGAAAATCTGAGTTTTGGGTTCGAGAATTTGCAATTTAAGTTTTCTGTCTTTCCAGTCGATACAGAGGAGGAGCTCGTCGAGATCGAGTAGGCCTTAGTCGATCTCGAGTACGGTCTTGTCTAGGTCGAGTAGAGTTTCTGCTTTTGTTGTTGATTTTTCAGTTTCTGTCGACTTGCTGTTGGTGATCTCGAGTAGGCTTTTGTCGAGATCGAGTGCCTCTGTCTTTGCTTTGTTCTTTACTTTCTTTCGCTATTTTCTGTCTTTGCTTTTATTTCTATCTTTTTGTTGCTTGTCTGTGAGATCTGTTGCTACCTGAGAACTACTGACGTGCTTCCTCGTGGATTCGATCCTGACAACCTCTTACTACAACGGGAGAAAGTCTTGTATTTATTTGTTGAGACAGGGAAGTCAGTCTGATCTTTATTCTATATCTATTTCATACTTGACCATCCTCCTGCAACAACAAATTGGTGCCGTTGCCGGGGAAGCAATCATTCGCGCCTTAGGTATTTAACTCTCACATTTCTTTTGAGTTATTTCGCAGGTGTATGCGCCGTTCTGGTCAAACACCTGAGTTCGACGCCTTAGACGAACCGGAACGCCTTCTACACATCAGAGCTAGACTACAAAGAGCCATGACGGCCGCTGAAACACAGGAACAGCTGATCGCAAGGCTTACCAGGGAATTGGTCGCTAAAGATGCTGCCATCGCCACTGAGAAAGCAGCAAGGGAACAAGCAGAGGTTGAGCTTGCCCAATACCCGACCACGGTAGAGGACTATATGCACCCAACTCTCGTCGTGCCTGAATCGGCGATTCTTATCCCTGAAAACTCTTTTGAAATTCGCACTCAATTTCTTATAGAGCTTAAAAATAATGCCTTTTTTGGTAGATTTAATGAGTGTCATCTTGAACATATTACGAACTTTTCTGACATGTGCCGTACTCTTGCTGAAGGTACAACTTTGGAATATGTCAAGATGAAGGCTTTCCGCTGGTCTCTAGCTGGACCTGCACTGAAGTGGCTTGAAGGGCTGAAACCAAGATCACTAACAACATGGGCCCAAGTAGAGCAAGAATTTCTGAATAAATTATTTCCACCCGCCAAAACAGCACATCTCCGCTAGAAAATCACCGCCTTCAAACAGAAGCAAGGGGAACCGTTGGCAAAGGCATGAGAGCGCTACAAAGAACTGCTGCGATCTTGCCCTACTCATGGACAACCACCCTACGTCATTCAGGAGATCTTCTTCAACTCTCTTGATCAAGTCACTGAGGACAAAATCAACCATTATACTCGCTATGAGTATCTGACGATGCCACCAATTGACGCATGGGGTGTGCTGGAGAAGCTCACTAACTATGACAACAAGTATGGGTCTACTGCAACCTATGAAGAGAACCCCTATGCCAGGCCAGCGCCATCCATGCCCCTCTATGAGCCTCCTAAAGAGATTGATCCTGATGTAAGGGAGCAGTACTACAGAGATCATAACAAGAAGCTCCTTAAGCAAGTAAAGTATCTTTCTGTCAACCATCCTTGCATTGAATGCAGATCGCAACGGCACACCACCCCCGAGTGCCCACACAGAGCAAGTCAGGCTGACAGAGCACCACGAGGAGGTAGCTTACGCAGGGGGTCCCAATTGCTACATGGGGGACCAAAGGTTTCAGCAACCACAATGGAACCAAGGTGTCCCTAGGAACCCCCCGCCCTACAGAGCTCCAGGACATCCGGAAAGGGACCAGAAAAAGGATGATATACAGACAGTCTTGGAGGAAATACGGAGGAATCACTCAGAAACTAGGCAGTCCTTCAACTCCGTCTACACTCAGATGCAAGGTGTCAACTCTAGGCTTGGGGAAATTGATATATGGCGAAAATCAGTTGATACACAGATTGGTCAGCTAGCAGCGGGAATCCCCAGACAGTCAGGTGCGCTCCCTGGATCTTCAGAACCAAATCCTAAGGGAAAGACTGGACACATCGCTGCTGTAAAACTCAGAAGCAGCCATCAACTGCAAGAGCCAGAAGTCAAAAAACAGCAGAACAAAGGAGACCAGCAGTCGACCAGCATGTAGTCGATATCGAGGACAACCAACCCGAGGTCGAGAAAGCTGCAGCACCTCCGACGTCTATTTTGGCTCCAAATCAGAAAAAGAAGCTGCCTTTCCCCACAAAATCTCCAAAGGACCTGGCAGAAAAGAAATTTCAGCGCTTCATCAAGATGCTTCAGAAACTCAACGTCACCATCCCCTTCACAGAAGCTCTCAATGAAATTTCATCCTATGTCAAGTTCCTGAAGGAGATTTTGAGCAAAAAGTGATCGATGGCTGAAATTACAGAGGAGTGCAGCCATTTGGACATACTGAAGAAGAGGCCAGATCCAGGTAAGTTTGCTATAACCATTGGATTTGGTCCATATAAAATTAATGCTTTATGTGATCTTGGAGCTAGTGTAAGTATAATGCCTTTAACAATTTGGTCCAAGATTAAGATAGGTGCCCTAGAGCCTGTGGATGCTAGACTTTATATGGCCAACAACACAGTGGTCATTCCAACAGGCATGGTGGACAATGTGCCAGTACAAGTAGGTAAATTCTTTGTCCCTGCTGATTTTCTGGTTGTTGCTATGCAAGAAGATCCTGCTTGTCCAATTATTTTAGGAAGACTCTTCTTGGCGACGGTGGATGCCAACATAAGCGTAAGGAAAGGAGTGCTCACCTTCAACATCAGTGATGAGGTAATTGAGTATTCCTTTAATAAAACTGAAAGGCATACAGGTCCAATGGAAGAAGTCAAATCAATCTCAGCTGGCTACATCACTTGCGGGGAACCTAAAGTACGAAATATGACCCCTAAGGAGCTGGAAAAAAGGGACATGGAGGCCCAGGTAGAGGAGATCATGGCAATCCTAAAGGAGAACACGGAAAATCCAATCGACACAGACCAAGGTATGTTGATATGGACTAACTATTTTTCGGATGCCTTGATAGGAACCAAGTATAGGGTCAAGATCGACCAAGACTCCTCGACATCGAGGACCCTAGTCGATCTCGACCAAAAATGGAAACCTCCACCAGCACCAGCGTCGTCGAATAGCCAGACAGAAGCTGGGTCCTACTCAAGATCGAGTACGCTACTCGAGATCGACCACCACCCTGCTGGCCCAGCTCCTGCTTCCTCGACACTGAAGCCTCTAGGAGCAGAATCCTACTCGAGATCGAGTAGGCCACTCGATGTCGACAAGCCCTTCCCTTCGTCGACTCATGCATCTTCGAGCAGCCCACCACTAGAGCCTGCAGACTCGTCGAGATCGACTAGCCCTAGTCGAGATCGACCAAACACTGTGGTCCCCGATTCCGTCTCTGCGAAGGTAAGCCAAGGCATGGATCTTTCTTCTCCAATTTCCATTAAAGATTTATTTATACATGGGAGAGGTTTGCCTTGGTATGTGCGCTTATGTAGGATATCCAATGATGAGCCCAAGGAGTATGAAGTTGGAGACAAGCTCTATGTCTCTAAATCAAAGGATCATTGGTTCCCTAACAAATTCAACAAGAAGCGGATGGGACCTTTCGTGGTAAACAAGATCCATTCTGGAGGATTACAGCCGATGGACAAGAATGGAGTCTTATTTGAGGCCCAGGCTACATGGGCCCTGCAAATGCCACCTTGAGCTAAATGGAAAGTCGGCCTAGCGACTATAAAATCTAGAGCTTGTACATAGAATTTGTTTGAAACACTTTTAGTTTTGCTATTGTGGGTATATGTTTTCTACACTTTTCAGGTCCATGGATAGAGGCAAGCTATATCAACATTCATACTCGTCCCAGGAGGTGCTTCCATTCGAAATTTAGAAGCCCTGCACATCAGCCTGGTGAGTTTCTTTCTCTACCCTTGTTTTTATACAATCAGGACACTGTAATGTTTAAGTATGGGGTGGGGGAAGGGCTTACTTTATGCATATTTACTATATTTTGACATTATTTGTGCATGTTTAGAATTTATTTTTTTGAATTGCTATATGGCTATTTTGGAATGCATTATTGATTTATGTGCATATATGCATGTTTTCCAAAAAGTTTGAAAAATGACCCCCATTGAAAATTTTGAATAATGTCATGGAAGCTTATATTGGACTCGACGATGCAAAATTTGATTCATTAGAGATATAGCATGAAATTGCCTAGTAAAGGGAAGTCATAATGAAGTGCATTATTTCTTGAAAACCATAGAAGGAGGTAAAATTTGAAGTTGCTTTTGACATGTTGCATGATAAGATGATGGAGGACTTTATATTTCCATATAATGCTCATTGTTTGAAATCCTAGCCTTACCTATGCTTATGCATCACAAAAGCCATAATATGCCTTATTTCAATTATCGCTCCACATGACCTAAATATTTGCCATTCTTTACCTTATCCGGGGATTATGTTGAGAATGATGTTACATTATGGAGATTATCATATGGTGTTTGTGTTGTATTTGGAGTTTGGAAGGAAATTATTTGAAATATATGGAAAATTTAATGAGTGAAAGAAAATCCAATCACCTCAGGAGATAAAGGTAGATTGACCCTGCTCTCTGAGATAATAGTTTGGAGAGATGGGACACATTGTGAGGAGTCCAAAGCACTTAGTATCCGGGGCCATTCATGACACCCATGTTTGCGACTCGCGAGAAGGCAGTGCTGAGGTCAGAGAGGTAAAAGCATTATTATTGATAAAAGCCTATCGAAGGGTGATGAATCTTATGAAAAGGAATGTGGAAAGTTAGTTTGGAAATACTCCATTTCCCCGACATCGAGTAGGCCACTCGATGTCGACAAGCCCTCGACTTCACCAGCTCCTGCATTCTCGAGCAACCCACCACCAGAACCTGCGGACTCGTCGAGATCGACTAACCCTAGTTGAGATCGACCAAACACTGTGGTCCCCGATTCCGTCGCTGCAAAGGTAAGCCAAGGTATGGATCTCTCTTCTCCTATTTCCATTAAAGATCTATCTATACATGGGAGAGGTTTGCCTTGGTATGTGCGCTTATGTAGGATATCCAATGATGAGCCCAAGGAGTATGAAGTTGGAGACAAGCTCTATGTCTCTAAATCAAAGGATCATTAGTTTCCTAACAAATTCAACAAGAAGAGGATGGGACCTTTTGTGGTGTACAAGATCCATTCTGGAGGATTGCAGCTGATGGACAAGAATGGAGTCTTATTTGAAGCCTAGGCTACATGGGCCCTGCAGATGCCACCTTGAGCATAAATGGAAAGTCGGCCTAGCGACTATAAAATCTAGAGCTTGTACATAGACTTTTTAGGACTTTTGAGACTTTGTTTTTGTTTTTGGTTTGGAACATTTCTAGTTTTTCTATTATGGGTATATGTCTTCTGCACTTTTCAGGTCCATGGATAGAAGCAAGCCATATTCATACTCGGCCCAGGCGATCCCTTCATTCAATATTAAGAGGCCCTGCACACATGTCTAGTGAGTTTCTTTCTTTACCCTTGTTTTTATACAGTGAGGACACTGTAATGTTTAAGTATGGGGTGGGGGAAGGGCCTACTTTGTGCATATTTACTTTATTTGACATTATATGTGCATTATTTCTTTGAATTGCTACATGGCTATTTTGGAATGCATTATTGATTTATATGCTCATATGCATGTTTTCCAAAGTTTGAAAAATGACCCCCATTAAAAAAAAATTTGATTAATGTCATGGAAGCTTATATTGAACTCAACGATGCAAAATTGGATTCATTAGAGATATAGCATGAAATTGCCTAGTAAAGGGAAGTCACAATGAAGTGCATTATTTATTGAAAACCATGAAAGGAGGTAAAATTTGAAGTTGCTTTTGACATGTTGCATGATAAGAGGATGGAGGACTTTATATTTCCATATAATGCTCATTGTTTGAAATCCTAGCCTTACCTATGCTTACGCATCACAAAAGCCATATTATGCCTTATTTTAATTATTGCTCCACATGACCTAAATATTTGCCATTCTTTACCTTGTCCGGTGATTATGTTGAGAATGATGTTACATTATGGAGATTATCATATGGTGTTTGTGTTGTGATTATTGTCATTTATTGGAGTTTGGAAGGAAATTGTTTGAAATATATGGAAAATTTAATGAGTGAAAGAAAATCGAATCACCTCAGGAGATAAAGGTAGATTGACCCTGCTCTCTGAGATAATAGTTTGAAGAGATGGGACACATTGTGAGGAGTCCAAAGCACTAAGTATCCGGGGCCATTCATGACACCCATGTTTGCGACTCGCGAGAAGGCAGTGCTGAGGTCAGAGAGGTAAAAGCATTATTATTGAGAAAAAAACATTATGAAAGGTGATGAATCTTATGAGAAAGAATGTGGTATGAAATTCAATTTTGAAATACTCCATTTCCCCGGATCATTAGCACCACATTGCCAGAAACTGCCCACCTTTTAGCCATTTACCAAATCTACTCCTTATTTGAGCTTAAATTGAAGTCCTCGTGATTATCAATGCTTTGTCACTTATGAATGTTTTTGCATAACCCTCCTTTTGTGAGTAGATGTTACTCTTTAAATTGCACATGCATGGATTTGTGACACTAGTACCTTTTCGAGGATGGTAATTGACTGCTGGGTTATATGACAATGAATTTGATATGTTGAGAGTTTTGAATTCTTCCCCTGAATGACAATTAAAGGTATTGCTTGAGGACAAGCAAGCTTAAGTATGGGGTGTTTGTTGTGAGCTAAATCTGTCATGTTTTACAGTAACTTTTATATCGATTTCTGCATACATTGCATGCATTTGGGTTAGAATAGTACAGAATCTATGTAGTTTATGTTTATTTGCCAAATTATAGAATCTACACCAGTTTCTGTTTAATTTCGCAGAATTCGAGGCATTTTACAGCAACTCTAAAGAAGGTCAGAAAAGCTCGGAAAACAGCTACAGAGGTCCAGAGTCTGAGAGTACAGAACCAGAACAAACCAAGCTGAAGCCAGAGCTACTCGATATAGAGTACACCTTACTCGATCTCGAGGAGAGTGTTCGAGCAGACTTGGTCGACAAAGCCTAGTCGAGGAAACCAAGTCCGAGGCAACCTGACTCCAGAAGCCAACTCGATCTCGAGTACCACTGGTCGAGATCGACAAAGCCTAGACGCCACACCCGAAGTCGAGAAGAGGAGCTGATCGAGAAGCCGACGACGAAGATGTCGAGCAGCTCTACTCGATCTCGAGGAGATCCTTGTCGAGCTCGAGTAAACCTTGACGCCAGTCCGAGTCCATGTCGAGGAGAAGCTGCTCGATCACACCAGGCCGCACACCCTACTCGATCTCGAGGAAGATTAGTCGAGATCGACGACGCCCAGGAGCCCAGATCCGAGCTTGTAGAGCAGAGTCACCCGAGAAGATCAGTCGACGACGAATCCTAGTCGATGTCGACAAGCTCTTGTCGATGTCGAGTAGACCAGGTTCTGGAAACGCATCGCCATGAGCAGTCCGAGTCGAGCTGGGATTCCTTGGGCACGAAGGAAGCCGAGAAGGCCGAAATCTATCATCATCTATCCATGGAAGGGAGATCTATCAACATGAAGACATCTTACCTAGTTTAGATTTATCTTTTTCTTTTTAGATTTAATTCCTAAATTGCATTTATTTATCATTAAAGCTTTTAGATATAATTTTAGATATAGATAGGAGATTTTATCCTTGAATAGCAAGGAATAGAAGGCTATAAATAAAGCCCTAGGGGCTGGTTTTTCATTAATTCAATTTCAGTCAGAAACAAGTAGTTCCACAGAGAAGTTTTAGGAGTTCTAAAGTTTTTAGGGTTTTGGCATTCTGCGAAAGTTGATTGCCGGGATTGTAAAGGCTTTGAATATAGTTTAATGCAAGTATCTTTTTATACATCGATGTCTGCGATTGCGATGAGACGTGAGTAGTCCACCCACTTCTGGGGCTGGGGTGAGCCCGACGGTGGCCATGTGAGATGATGCAGTAAAGGTCAGATCTTGTTATGCAATTCGTTTTCTATCCCCATGAGCATAATTCTTTTGCGAGAGTTGAAGGTGATCCTTGTTTGTATTATTGAAGCAAAAGTGATCTTAATGCAACTTGGGTTAATTATGTGAAAAGGGTTAGTAACAATTAGGGTTTATGCGAAAGCCTCTATATGCCTATTTGTTAGTAACGAAAGTTATTTTGATGGAAAGCATGATCTTTTATGCCTTTATGTGTCACTTTGCATGGTTATCGTTGTGGTGTTGATACCCTGGCTTTGGAAGTCGTTTATTATATTGATTTATTTCGTCGAAAATCTGAGTTTTGGGTTCGAGAATTTGCAATTTAAGTTTTCTGTCTTTCCAATAGATAGAGAGGAGGAGCTCGTCGAGATCGAGTAGGCCTTAGTCGATCTCGAGTACGGTCTTGTCTAGGTCGAGTAGAGTTTCTGCTTTTGTTGTTGATTTTTCAGTTTCTGTCGACTTGTTGTTGTCGATCTCGAGAAGGCTTTTGTCGAAATCGAGTGCCTCTGTCTTTGCTTTGTTCTTTACTTTCTTTCACTATTTTCTGTCTTTGCTTTTATTTCTGTCTTTTTGTTGCTTGTCTGTGAGATCTGTTGCTACCTGAGAACTGCTGACGTGTTTCCTCGTGGATTCGATCTTGACAACCTCTTACTACAATGGGAAGAAGTCTTGTATTTATTTGCTGAGACAGGGAAGTCAGTCTGATCTTTATTCTATATCTATTTCATACTTGACCATCCTCCTGCAACAACATATGTCTTTGAAGTACCTCTAAGTTCAAGTTATTCTGAACTAAATCAACCATGCTCTGCAAAATTACCGTCCCCTGCAAACCCATTACATATTTTGCTCAAAAAAATTCAATACAAAATCCATTATAAAAATGCAAGTGTTGGGTAAATTTCCTACTTCTAATGTTATCAGCTCTGCAAGTGGCTTTGCATAAAATCTATAACTGGAAAACCCTAAGCATCCATACATATAAAAGAAAATCAAGCCAAGGAAACCACCAAACAGATCAGGACCTATTTACATGTTTGATGTGTAACCAATGCAGAGATGAGAAAAAGGGACAAGACCTATTTGTATTTTGTAGTGAGCTTCAATGCTTACTGCTGGATGTCCAGCTGCTGGACCTTGAGGTCTGATCCATTCTTCATCCAAGATTTTACCATCCTTTGTCTCTCCACTAAATATTTCAGCAAGTGAAGACAAAAGGAAACAATAAGATGAACAGTTAAGGCTAGATGGCAAAAGTGCAAAGATGTTCCTCAAGCACACCGGAGAAAAAGGCTTATTCTGAAAGAGTTCATGGTAAGTGCTTTAATTTTTTTACTAGTAGTTAAAAGAGGGCACAAGGTCTTTGAATTTTTTTTGAAAATATCAAAAGTATCTTTGGGTTGCCTTGAGCATGAAATAAATATAATGATCCAAAGAGTTAACATTCTACCTCTGGTAAAACCCCTGTCCTTTTAGAAGATGGTAATCGTGGCCCATCAGATGACCTTTTCAACAGTAGTGAAGCAGATATTATATTTCTGTTGCCAGATACACTTTGTTACATAATGCACATTTGCTACAAGTGTATATCCATGTAGCTAATACAAAGAATGTGAATATCGAAATAAAGGGATAACCTGAATGATAGAAGGATAAAGACTATTGAAGTCCAGAAGCAGTATATATTTATCATACAAGCCTTTTTTTGGCTCCAAGACTAGTCCATCTGCATAGGCAGGTGGATTGTGCAGAAGTTTGTGCCACAACTACAACTGGTGCTGAAAATGCTAAAGATGCACTGGCTATATCTGTTTTCTGCTTTACTGGCCCATTAGAACAAACTACGTCTCCCGTGAATGTTTGGAAATTAGATCCACATGAACCCCTGAAACATACGTAATATTAAAAGATCTAAGAACGTCAACAACAAGAACATTGTAAAAAAAATATAAAGTTTACAAGGCCTACCAAGAAGCTGCAGCAGGAAGAGCACCAGTTCTGCCAATGCTACTAGTTGGAGGGGAAACTCTTGCACCACTCCCTAAATTCTGCAAATAGAAAGAAACTAAAGCTTTCAATAGCCACACTAGAGAGACGTACAAAATGATTTTAATCAAAATAATCACAAAGAAAACATCACTCTACGTTGAATCTGACCAACTGACTGAACATATGGAAAACGGCTAAGACATGTTTAAGTATCCCACTTATATGAACACTGGAAAAGTAAAACCACAAACCATAACTAGCTTTCTAAGTTTCTAACTATAAGCTACTAGATAAAGCACATTAAGCTATTACTACAACAGAATGCTACAATATAGTAGGCAAAGGAATAACATATAATTATTGAGATAGACTCGAGAAGCCTTACAATGAAAGTGCTTTTTGCAGCAGGTTTTCCAGGGGTAGAGCTGTTATTGGGCTGTTATTTCATGCTTTTGTCGTAGTTATCCAAATTGCAATACATGATAAAAAAAAATCTCAGTTATTTAAGTGTTGAGAACGAGCATATCAATAATTTAAAAAGCATTAAACTTAAAAATATTGTCCCCTTCTTGCTTAAGAACTACAAACTAGGAGCCCCTTGAAATGAAAAAGGTAGAAACATGTGAATGCCATACAAATACTTAGAAAAAACCTCATAAGAATCCATAACAAAATGTTGCCTAAATAGAACTGACAAGAAGAGACGAAAAAAATAAGAGTTTATCACCTTGTGGACAATACCAGAACTTGGAGGAAAAACATGCATGTTTTGAAAAGCAGTAGATCCCCACTTCAATGTTCTGGTTAATACTCACTGCATCTTCTAACTTTGCTACATCAACCTGGACTGAATGATCAATGACAAGATCCACTGGCACCTGTTACATTACAGGTGATTAGGAGCAATGTTGCATCATTGTAACACATTAGCTGCTGATCAATTTTCAAGCCTCGTTTACATTGTTAAATTTCAAGCAAAGATTGTCTCAAGAAAAACTATATATTCTTTCCTTATTAAAAAAAAAAATTGATCATTCCAAGATAAATGGAGAAACCATACCATGCCATGCTTATTCATATCATCTCGCATAACAGCCAGATCTACCACTGCAGAATATTTATACATTAATTCAAAACAAGATGTTTGCAATGAATCTACAAAACCTAGGGAACATGAGAAGTAAGAAAAGAAAGACCTCATTCAGAAATAATATACACTAGCAGCTAGTTTATATTATTGAGTTCAAGGTTCTTGTCCACTAGATCATGTTGAGTTTTCCATCAGCCAAGAAACAAAAGAAAGATCTCATTCAGAAATATTATCAAGTGTGAATTATCTTTAGATGGCCCAAACTTAGCTAGGCCAATCCAACCATCCTCTCATTAGTTCCATCATTCCTAAAGATTAACACATGTGTGGGGCATATATTCTTAAAAGCAAAAAGAAATAAAGATGAAAAGCACTAATTTATGCCATTCGAAATTTCCAAAGGACATAGCAAATTTTACCCTAAAAATCAGCAATGCAATCCATTGGCAAATTTCTCAAAATGACTCTTTATTATCATAGTGATGAGGAATTAACCAGAAGCATAGAAAACATCACCATGTACTCACAAATTTTCAGATAATAATGTTTCTTTTTGAACCTAAAAGAAATCTTACCTTCTTTTTCGAATCTTTGTATATTGTTTTCCTCAATGGGAGAAACAATCAAGCGTACAAGGCAATCCACTTTTGATCATCCTAGTATATTGAAAACAAGACGATTGGTTTCAAAACTGAGGCCAAAAACACATTAATGAAACCCTAAAAATTTGAATCTAGATCTAGAGGGAACAAGAGAGAAGTAGTTGTCTGCTTCGTCGAATCAAGATCTAGAAGGATTTTTGAAAAAGGAAACAAGAAAGTCAGGCTCCAATTTTTGGAAAAAGGAAACAAGAAAGTTTATTTTTTGAAAAGGGTTAGCATTACCTCCAAAATTTGGAAGCCCGAGCTCCAATATTTTTTCAAAGTGTTTGGATCCCGCCTTTTTTCCCTATAATGCGCATTTTGGTTTTTTCAGAACTAACAGTTTCACATCTGTCTACATATTTAACCATTGTAAAAACTGTTTTAGACATCACAAAAAAAATAAACGATGTAATAGATAAATTTAACATCTGTTGATTTCTTGACAGACTTAAATAACATGATGTCTAATTGCAGTATTCTAGTAGTGGTTGGACCTCATTTCCTCCTTGAACGATCATTTAAATCCTGGATGAAAAACAAAAAATACCCCAACCTTTAGACCACAAGTTGACATCTAAAAATCCAGATGTGCATGAAGAATATCTTTGTATATTTCCCTCTGTAATGGCCCGGGATTATGATTTCCGGGTTACGTTGCGAGGGATGAAACCCCTCGTTAGGATGTTGTGCCCGGAGTACAGGTTGATGGTTTGAAATTCTATCTTAATGTTTTTAAGAGGGATTTCATACCCAAAATTCGAAGGGATCGTTGGAATCCCGGGGGAAGTCCCCTGTACCTGTCATAAGTCTAAGCGTGGAAAACCAGCAGTCATGCAAATAGCGGTATCAAGGTGTAATACAAGAGGGTGCCACGGTAGAGCCAGGTCAAAACCAATCAATAACGTATTTATCGAAATCTAATAGGCGATATTAGTGAGGTTAGACCATTTCTTTGCAATCTCCCAAGAGAGTTCCCTCATCGCGGAAGCTAGGAACAATCATGCTACAAAACAAACCTCAAAAAGTAGAATGCTCAACGGTCAATGCAACCTAGCAATCATGCTCATAATATAAGTAAAGGAAGTTCCATATGACTTGATTGACTCAGGACAGGACCCGATGGGACTAGGTCGTCCTATGACCCTAGCAAAGACTCTAGTTACTTCATAGATAACAACCGTTCTGTTTACAAACGCATAAAAAAGTAGAATGCTCAACGGTCAATGCAACGTAGCATGGTACTACATGACATGCTGATTATGAATGCAAGCACCTAGTATGCCCATGGATACAAGCAGGGAGTTCTTTTTTCAAATCTGAGTAAGCTCATATAGGAGCTTACTTGGCATATATTCATATATCCTCATCATAATTATCTAACATTTAACCTCTTATAATAAATCACTACAAGTCATACTATTAGTCACACATATCACAACATCATGCTAGTCAGACATTGAACAAATGAGATTCCCAAGTTAGTACGTTCAAACCCGTTTAAAATTCGAGTCAATTAGTTAGAAATCCCGACATTTGGAAAACGCTCATCAACTTCCTTTTTCGAGTTAAATCCGATAATACCTTTTTAAATCTCCAAGTCTCATAATATTATATTTGTTTTAATCGCCATGATGTTATATCTTTAGATCTCAATAATAATATTTTATCCTTTTAAATCCCAATTAATTTTATTTAATATTTTAAACGCCATTCTCATTTAAATTACCAAAATGACACTTATTTTCCAAAACTCCAAATTCATCCTTTTAGTTAAAAATCCCAATTCTGAATTCATTTCAAAAGACAAGCCCCAAATTCATTTCAAGAGACAACCATCCGGCCCAAAAAAGAAACAGGCCCATTCTTATTTAAATGAACCGAACCGGTGCGTTAATAAGGTTGAACTGACTTGCTCATAGAGGGGCATGGAAGGTGCTGGCCTGGCGTATGGGTTCTCTTCATAAGTTGCAGTAGACCCATACTTGTTGTCGTAGTTGGTGAGCTTCTCTAGCACACCCCATGCGTCACTTGGCGGCATTGTCAGATACTCATAGCGAGTATAGTGATTGATTCTGTCCTTAGTGACTTGATCAAGAGAGTTGAAGAAGATCTCCTGAATGACGTAGGGTGGCTGTCCATGAGTAGGGCAAGATCGCAGAAGTTCCTTGTAGCGCTCCCATGCCTTTGCCAGCGGTTCCCCTTACTTCTGTTTGAAGGCTGTGATTTTCTGGCGGAGATGTGCTGTTTTGGCGGGTGGAAAGAATTTGTTCAGAAATTCTTGCTCTACTTGGGCCCATGTTGTCAGTGATCTTGGTTTCAGCCCTTCAAGCCACTTCAGTGCAGGTCCAGCCAGCGACCAGCGGAAAGACTTCATCTTGACATATTCCAAAGTTGTACCTTCAGCAAGAGTACGGCACATGTCAGAAAATTTCGTAATATGTTCAAGAGGACACTCATTAAATCTACCAAAAAAGGCATTATTTTTAAGCTCTATAAGAAATTGAGTGCGAATTTCAAAAGAGTTTTCAGGGATAAGAATCGCCGATTCAGGCACGACGAGGGTTGGATGCATATAATCCTCAGCAGTAGTTGGATATTGGGCAAGCTCAGCTTCTGCTTGCCTTGCGCGCTCAGCTTCTTGTTCCCTCGCTGCCCTTTCATTGGCTATAGTGGTATCCTTTGCGGCTAGCTCCCTTGTAAGCCTGGCAATCAGCTGTTCTTGTGTTTCAGCGGCCGCCATTATCCTTTTGAGTTTAGAGTGGATGTGTAGGTAACGCTCTGGTTCGTCTAAGCTGTCGAACTCGGGTGGTAGACCAAAACGGCGCATACACCTGAAAAGTAACTCAAAGTAGACGTGAGATTTAACTACCTAAGGCGCGAATGATTGCCTCCCCGGCAACGGCGGCAATTTGTTGTTGCAGGAGGATGGTCAAGTATGAAATAAATATAAAGTAAAGATCAGACTAACTTCCCTGTCTCAGCAAATAAATACAAGACTTCCTCCCGTTGTAGTGGAAGGTTGTCAGGATCGAATCCACGAGGAAGCACGTCAGCAGTTCTTAGGTAGCAACAGATTCTCACAGACAAGCAGCAGAAAGACAGAAATAAAAGCAGAAAAGACAAAGCAAAACAGAAACAAAAGCAAAGACAGAAAATAACGAAGGAAAGTAAAGAACAAAGCAAACGAAAGTAAAGAACAAAGCAAACGAAAGTAAAATACAAAACAAGGCAGCAACTTTACTCGATCTCGACAAGCTGGTACTCGAAATCGACAACAGTAAGTCAAAAACAGAAACTGAAAATCGACGACAACAGAAGAAAACTCAACTCGACCTAGACTAGTTCTACTCGATATCGACAAGCAAGACAGAAAATTTAAATTGCAAATTCGAACACAGAACTCGGATTTTTGACAGAAATAAATCAATATAATAAAAGACTTCCAAGGCCAGGGTATCAACACCACAACGATAACCATGCAAAGTAACACATAAAGGCATAAAAGATCATGATTTCCATCAAACAACTTTCATTGTTAACAAATAGGCATATAGAGGCTTTCGCATAAACCCTAATTGTTACTAACCCTTTTCACATAATTAATCCAAGTTGCATTAAGATCACTTTCGCTTCAATAATACAAACAAGGATCACCTTCAACTCTCGCAAAAGAATCATGCGCATAGGGATAGAAGACGAATTGCATAAAAAGATCTGACCTTTACTGCATCTCCTCACATGGCCATCGTCGGGCTCACCCCAGCCCCAGAAGTGGGTGGACTACTCACGCCTCATTGCAATCGCAGACATTGATGTATAAAAAGAAACTTGCATTAACTATGTTCAAAAGCCTTTACAATCCCGGCAATCAACTTTCGTAGAATGCCAAAACCCTAAAAACTTTAGAACTCCTAAATTGTCTCTGTGGAACTACCTCTCTACCTCTCCTACTTACTTCCCTCTGAAATTTTTTTGAATAAAAAACCAGCCCCTAAGGCTTTATTTATAGCCTTCTAATCCTTGCTAATCAAGGATAGAATATCTATATCTATATCTAAAACTATATCTAAAATGCTTAAGGATAAATAAAAGCGATAAAGAAATTAAATCTAAATATATCTAAAATTGTCTCAAGTGGATAAAACTCTCTTCCATGATAGATGTAGATAAAATCGGATAGATTTTGGTCTTCTCGGCTTCCAAGGACTCCAACTCCGAGTAGGATTCGTCAAGCCACGTTAATAGCTTCAGGATTCGTCGTCGATGTCGAGTACGGCGTCCTCGATGTCGAGTAGGCTAGTCGTTGACTGGGCTGGCTTGTCGTCTCGGCTAGCAGGTCCTCGACGTGGCTTCTTCCGCTGCAGCGAGCCGCTTCTTCCGCTGCAGAGAGTCCGTCCGCCCGCAGGTGCGAGAGCTCCCTTCCGCCGGAGCGAGTTGGCGAGCTCCCTCGTCTTGGTGCGTCCCGCTGGCAGCGAAGATTTCCGCGGCAGCGAGCGGTCCGCTGCAGCGAGTCGAGTCGCTGGCAGCGAGTGTTGCCTGGTCGTCCTCGTCCTCAGCTTGCCTCCTCTCCTCGTCGACTCCGGGTGTGGCGCTGAGGCGTCGTCGATCTCGACTAGGGCTTGTCGAGATCGAGTAGGGCTCCGGAGCTGGGTTGGTCTGGCTCCTAGTCGACAAGGCCTGTGCTCGGACATGCTCGTCTAGATCGAGTAAGGCCTACTCGAGATCGAGTATCCTGGGCTCTCAGCTTGATTCGACTGGTTCCGCTGCTTATTTGACTTTGGACTTCTGTAGTGGTTTTCCGAGCTTTTCTGACCTTCCTTAGAGTTGCTGTAAAATGTCTCGAATTCTGCGAATTTAAACAGAAACTGGTGTAGATTCCATAATTTGGCAAATAAACATAAACTACATAGATTCTGTACTATCTAACCCAAATGTATGCAAAGTATGCAGAAAACGATATAACAGTAGATATAAAACATGGCAAATTTAGCTCACAACACATACCTGACACTCCCATTCTTTTATCCTTGACATTCCCCACTAGGGTTCACCTCCTAGGCCTCACTCGAACCGCAACCAACACGGGCATCTATCCCTCGATCAACTCTAACGCTGAAACACATCCACTGCTAACTCCCAACCATGAATCCTCAAGCTACCACTCCTTACCTATGATCATTATCTCCAAGGAAACCTTATGCCACCTTAGATCGAATTACTCATAACTTCGCAACTGGACCAAAATTCTCACGATTCTCCAGCCTATCGAATTCCTAACCTCCTCTACCTGGACTAGCTCGCTCAACTCCACACGTTTTCCCAAATTGCATTAGGTCACGCTTCTTCGAAATTTTTACCGCTTAAACCCTCTTATGCACCGATCATTATTTCCAAAAAATTCCTATGACATCTCATCCGAACTTTCCCTAGTATCGCAATCTCCCCACAACATCTAAAATCCTTCATCCTCTAACGCTCTCATTTCCTTATGCTTGCCTAGTTCCCAATTCCAAGCTTAGAATCTCCCTATCTCATGCCCAAGCCCACGATCTTTACTAGAAAATCAGAGCGTTTCCTTATGCTTGCCTAGTTCCCAATTCCAAGCTTAGAATCTCCCTATCTCATGCCCAAGCCCACGATCTTTACTAGAAAATCTCAACAACATTCTTGCCTAGCTACCATTCCTTCCTCAAAAATTCGCCTCACCTCATCGAATGCCTCAGTCTCCACAATAACCTCCACTCATAAATCCCGATTTATTCCCTATGCTAAAATCCTCTGACAACGCATCTAGAAATCTGTTACTCATAAATTCTCCAAGCATTACCAATCCTATCTCTACAACCCCAATTAGTCATCACACGCACAACTCTGCTATGGATAACCTATTGTTCGAGATCGATAATTTCCCAAGCAACCTCACACTACTCTTCCTTAGGAATTCCTCAACCTCATCCTTTTCCAAAATTGCTCCTAATCATCGCACATAAAACCTAGTTCTAATGTCTATGACTTCTTAGACATTTCTTAACCGGTCATCCTCAAAACCACCAACGATCTGCTTCCTAAACTATCTAGACAGCTTCTTTCACGCACCAATCCTTCTAACAACACTCCCCTTCAAGAAGCCCCTGATCTACTCCAAGCTCACTCATCCACCTCTAGGACTACACTACCCACACGCTATCGCCCGACACTACCTCTACCGAAGACCTCTCCCTCGAAATCTCGCCATACTAACTCCACTTCTCACCTAAGATCTACCTGGAAGCTCAACTATACTCGCCGACTAGTATGTGGGATAAGTCCTGACTCACTCGGCCCGACTCATGCTAACACATCTTTCCTGTATCCCATCTCTCACAACCAATGACCCAACTCGAAGACCTCAATCTGCCTACCACCTTACGACACATCTCACCAAGGGATCACTCGACTCATGGCCAAGAAGAAAACACCACCATATATATAACCCATAACCAATTTACTAGCAGTTCAGTACACTCAAGCATCAAGACACATAATCGCAAGCACAAGTTAGTCAAACAATCATTCATTACTAGTTCGACATATTCGTCACCACTAATCCCATTATGTCAGTTCTAGGTATTGCACAACAATAATTCTGATTACTATAGAAGGATCCGCGATTTGAATTAAGAATGGCCTTCCTCGAGTTAGCTGGGACAATCTTGTTCACGACTGTCATCTTTGAAGCATATCCGTCCTTTTTTTCATCAGTGACATCGTCCTTGGAGTCTATGGGTCATCGACTCACCCCGTTTCCATTGTGTTATTCTGGTGCCACTTGGTTGTCAGTTCTTTCTTTCATGTTGACGCTCATCGAATGATTGCAAGGATTAGGAGTTATGGAGATAGGGAGAGACAAGGGCGGACAACACGACTTCCTTAAGGATTCAGACACGGACTAGGAATAGGGACGACGAGACCAAAGATAAAATCCCAAGCCGCGAATTACAACGATGCCCTTAGGGTATTCCATGAGGTTATAATTGTGGCACACAACACATAATAATCATGAATATCATAACATTATTCCACATTAACATGCATCTATATCGAGGAGTATCTATCTATGCATTCCTAAGATGTTTATATCATCAACTTTACATGTACGTAAAATAAGCTAGTAATCTATCATTTCATTCATCAATCATGCTTGACAGACTCGGAACATGTATGCACAAAAAATGACACGGGCATATATGACATAAGTTATGCAAGACCTAGCAAACATCACAGTATATCACATGCACGATTTATCACTCATTCAGGTACACACATGCACAGGTCATAAGATTGCGGGGTTAAGGCAAGCATGCTAAGGTGTACCCTAAAATCATGCTAAGAGTATGGTCAGATCATACAAGGGTGGTACATCAACTATCACATCATATACATTCATATTCACATAGTAAGACAAGGACGGCACATAATCACACGAGGGCCTATAATATGTCCTACATGATTCTAGCAATACTCATTAAACATGTACATAGTCTACAGGGTCCAATTAAGTCAATTTAGCATGCTAAAAGATTCATCTCACATATTAACACACACAAGGAGGATCGGCCACACTATCATGGACCTAATTCATAGGGAGGCAATAATCATGAGAATCCCATATACACTACACATACATCCTCCTATAAGTGAAAACATGCAAGATATCCGGCAAGCCATGCTAAAATACATCAATATACTATGTCATGCAATCACAAGAATGACTACTACTATAACCGATATAATTCTCCAAAGGCACTCCCCGACTCATCCCCCCGTTTCCCTGTGGGACGCTAGTATAACTCACTAAGTAAGACACAAGGACATTCACATTGTTTCCGATAGGTGAGGGTAGAACTCGTGTTTAGATTCTTGTGGAAAGAAGACATGATCAACCATCACGAGGATCAGAAGGGGTAACTCCATGAGGTAACTCACTTCGAAACTATCTCATCCATCATCCCCACTAACATAATCAGGTAACCCTCACATCTGATGCGATTTTCAAAGGTAATTGGTTGAGCAACCCAAATTTTTCCATGAAAGACACAAACCTCAGGTACGAGACTTGATAGAAGCATAGATGATGGAAGAGCTATTCCGACAAGACAGGAATTCCAATGACATAAGAACAAGGTATTCTCTCACTATCCCGTTTGCACAGTTATTCAATACATGATTCAGGACAAGGGATACTGATTAGTTATCTATCCTAAGCACAATGGCACTCAATATGGAAACAATCAGCGACATTAATATGATCTCCTTCGAGGAGGATCGCCCTCGGGCCCAATTGGATATAATGGATACAATTATAGAAACGATCTATGTCGTCCTTCAAGGGATGGTCGGCCGGAGGGGAAAATACCTCACGGCCTCCTAACCCATGTCACTCCACCCTTCGGGTTCCATTGAGTCTTCAAGTCCACCTATAAAAGAACAAGTTATATTTTACCTACCCGTTCCTAACTACATCCAATAGGGATGGTCTAGCGTCTTTACTACACCTTCATTTCCCTTTGTTTAATCACCCGATTTGTTAAGTGAAGTTCATATTTAGTCCATTTGAGTTAGCCATATTAAATTCATTTTGTCCTTTCTAAAACATTTTAAAAAACCATTTGAAAACCTTGGGCCATTTTCAAAACTACTGCAACCTATCGTACTCGATTTGCAAAACCTAGCTCTGATACCAACTTTGTAACTGCCCGGGATTATGGTTTCCGGGTTACGTATCGAGGGATGAAACCCCTCGTTAGGATCTTGCGCCCCGAGTACAGGTTGAATGTTTGAAATTCTATGTAAATGTTTTTAAGCGGGATTTCATACCTAAAATTCGAAGGGATCGTTTGAATGATCGGGGAAGTCCCCTGTACCTGTTATAAGTCTAAGCGTGGAAAAACAGCAGTTGTGGAAATAGCGGGATCAAGGTGTAATACAAGAGGGTGCCATGGCAGAGCCGGGTCAAAACCAAATAATAAGCGTATTTATCGAAATCTAATAGGCGATATTAGTGAGGTTAGACCATTTCCTTGCATTCGCCCAAGAGAGGTCCCACGTCACATAAGCAAGGAACAATCATGTTGCAAAACAAACCTAAAAAAATTTGTACGTGGGGCAGTGTCAGATCGAAGCCCTACGCAATATAATCTCAAACAAGTAGACACATACATACGCCATCCTAATAAAGATGCTTCTAGATTCAAGACGGAATATTAAGACACTAACATGTTCCTAGGATCAAGTGCATAAATGTAATAAGGCCTTAGCACCGAATACCAAGTGGTATATCCCTTTCCTACCTCCACCCCCTTCCGATAGGGTGGCGACTGGCCAGCTCGTGAATGCATTCTATAATAATCGGGCGACCTGCAGGTCCAACCCGCCCCACAAGAACAAATAATGCCCGCAGGCAGGTTTTGCAATCATGCTCATAATGTAAGTAAAGGAAGTTCCATATGACTCTATTGACTCAGGACAGGACCCGATGGGACTAGGCCGTCCTATGACCCTAGCAAAGACTCTAGTTACTTCACAGATAACGGCCGTTCTGTTTACAAATGCATAAAGAAGTAGAATGTTCAACGGTCAATGCAACCTAGCATGGTACTACATGACATTCTAATTATGAATGCAAGCATCTAGTATGCACATGGCTATAAGCAGGGAGTTCTTTTTTGAATCTAAGTAAGCTCGTATAGGAACTTACCTGGCGGTGCAGAACAGAAAATTAGCAATCATACAGTTTAAGATCACCTAGTAATCACAATGAGAACATAAGTCTATCTATTCAAACATACAAGCACACACATTTCTATATAAGTCCACACAATGAATATTCCATCATCATGCTTTCAAATCGTCCCATATTTCATCGCAAGGTCTCAATATAGCTCATCAAGTACCATCTCAACTCGTCATCTCA
The DNA here is from genome assembly GCA_037127255.1 of Persicaria tinctoria. Lineage (NCBI taxonomy): Eukaryota > Viridiplantae > Streptophyta > Magnoliopsida > Caryophyllales > Polygonaceae > Persicaria > Persicaria tinctoria. The sequence goes on along the minus strand of JBANSL010000011.1, from coordinate 45,428,557 downwards.
ACATCTCATATCATATTCAATATAATTCACCAACTCATCAGCTTAAGACAATTCCAATTCATACTTAGCCAATTAATTTGCATGTTATCATCTCATATTATTACTTAGCATATATTCATATATCCTCATCATAATTATCCAACATTTAACCTCTTATAATAAATTACCACAAGTCATGCTATTAGTCACACATATCACAACATCATGCTAGTCAGTCATTGAGCAAATCATATTCCCAAGTTAGTTCAAACCCATTAAAAATTCGAGTCAATTAGTTAGAAATCCCGACATTTTGAAAACGTTCGTCAACTTCCTTTTTCGAGTTATATCCGATAATACCTTTTTAAATCTCCAAGTCTCATAATATTATATTTGTTTTAATCGCCATGATGTTATATCTTTAAATCTCAATAATAATATTTTATCCTTTTAAATCCCAATTAATTTTATTTAATATTTTAAACGTCATTCTCATTTAAATTACCAAAATGACACTTATTTTCCAAAACTCCAAATTCAGCCTTTTAGTTAAAAATTCCAATTCTGAATTCATTTCAAAAGACAAGCCCAAAATTCATTTCAAGAGACAACCATTTGGCCCAAAAAGAAACAGGCCCATTCTCATTTAAATGAACCGAACCGGTGCATTAATAAGGTTGCACCGACCCTCAAAAAATGAAAATAAGTAGGGTTGTGCATAACCGGATATCCGACACGACAAGACACGACACGACAGAAACACGAAACCGATAAGGGCAAAAGTGCTGATCCGAACACGACACGATAAGTACCGGGTATCCGACACGATAACACGACACGGTTTCGTGTCGGATACCCGTATAACACGACACGACACGATTTGTACAAAAAATTTTAATTTTTGTCTAAATTTGTCGTACATTGTAGAAGACTAGAAGTAAGCTAATTTACATCCTCTATATCAGATTAGGGTTGTGCATACAACTTTCAACATTCTAATTTACAATGGTACAAATTAAGCCAACAGGAGCGTAGTAAACTAAATCAATCATGTGAAATATGAGCAATTATCAAACAAACAACCCCCGTGGAAGTGTCGAACCATTGAACAAAACCAAAACCGAGCACCTACAAGTACAACTTACCGGATTTGAACTCTAAACAAGGAAGTGAGGAGGACTAAGGAGAGCCGGAGAGGAGAGGAAAGGCGAGGCGAGGCGACTGGCTAGCTGTGGGGCTGTGGGCTGGGGTTGTGAACCGGATCTGAACTGTGAACCAGATCTGAGCTGTGGGGATATGGGATGGCACCGACGGAGAGGCGAGACTAAGGCGAGGCGAGGTGAGTTGTGAACCGGATCTGAACCGCGGCTTGAGCGAGAGATGACTCGAGATGAGTCTGAGGTGTGAGGAGGGCGAGCGAGAGAGGGTTGCAGCAACGGAGATGGCTCCTGACGGCGGGTCTGGTTTGGGAGATTGAGAAAGAATGAGAGGGGTAAAGTGAAAGAAGACTTTTACCGTAGACAGTAGAAAAAAGGCTAAGGGGGAAAAAATAAAAAAAAACTGTAGTATTACCAGGATTCGAACACGAGACCTTGTGGGCCTTTACGCACGCGAACAACAACTCCTCATTAACTGGGCAAACTTTGTTATTTGATACAAAAAGGCATTTATTTTATATCTACTAATATTACAGAATAATAATATTTAAAAAAATAAAAAATTATCGTTTCGTGTCAGATACTCGATAAGGGAAATATGCCGATCCGAACACGACACGATTATTTTCGTATTTTACCGTTTCGTGTGATAATCGTGTCGTATCTTTATCGTTTCGTGTTTTTTCGTATCGTTTTGTTGCGCTTTCGTGTCGTGTCAACCGTGTTGTATTTTTCTGCACAACCCTAAAAATAAGGCATGAACCCATTTTATTGTTCATCATGACATTCCCATCCCCTGCGTTTGAAGAAAAACAAAAGGAAGGAGAGGACTAGGCCCGTGCTTGAGCATGTGCAACAGGCCCATTAGAACGGGGCTCTCAAAATTTTTGGGGCCCAATATTATAAAAGGTACGTATATATATAAATTGTTTTAAAAAAGAATCAATGAAGCTCTTGCAGTCTACTGGTAATTCCTACTAAAAAATGGGCCCTTCTTTATTTTCGTTTCACGCACGTTCGAATCTCACTCTTCCGTCATTTTTTTTACTCTGCACTCTTTCTTCTATTTTTTTAATGATTCCAATTTCCCCTTTTTTTTAAATATTCTACTACTTTTCTTTTCTTTTTTCTTCTTTAGTCTTAACTTTTTTTTCAACTTATTTACATAATTAGACGAATATACAAAATTATAAGCATGCTTTTATTTTTTTTAAAGAAGCATCTACAACCTTTTTATTCTAAATGTATTTAGAAACATTTATTTATCACATTATTTCTAAATATTTAGATTAATTTAATCTAAAATTTGATAAATATATTAGTATTTAAATATTTTTCAACATTTTGCAAGTATTAAGAGTATTTTGGTCAGTTTTTGAAAGAAAATATTATTTACGTGTTATTTATAATCTCCAAATTTGTTGTTGATTTTTTAGATGCTTTTATCCACATAGTTATGCTATTCCACATTTTTCATTATTTAAATTTCACTAAAATTAGCAAATAATTTTAAAATAATTTAAGTTTACTAATATATTATTTTTAAATGTACAGGGCCCCTAAAATGATTAGCACGGCCCTGACGGTGGCTCGCCGGCGACGACGACTTTTTCAAATGTACAGTCTAGGAAGAGGGAGAAGGGGGTGCTCACCGAAGGGTCAAAGTCTTCGCCGGAAACGCTCGATCGGAGCTCGATTCGGCCTCGTCGGAGTCGATCCTTCGCCGGAGATAGCCTAGGGAGAGTGGGAGGAGATTAAGGTCTCGCCTTTATGCTACTTGAAGGTGAAAGGAAGAGAAAGGAGCGAGAATGGTTTTTACCGAGCTTGAACCCGCAAAACAGAGGTGGGAGTGTCGGGGCAGCGCTACTGGCTTCGACGACTCTTCTGGATGCTCGGACTGATTTTGGATAGCTCGTTGTCGTCAAGGGAGTCGGGGAAGGTGTCGTTGATGCTGGATCATGGAGGAAGAAGGAAGCACGAGGGGTGTGAGGCTACTACTGCTCTCGACAAAATCAGAGAGGAATTGGAGGTTGCGACCTTAGTGGTGGTCGACAACGAAGGCTAGGGAGGTGAGGTGCTGGCGGAGGAGAGGTGTAGGTGTGGAGACTGGTGATGGAACTTGGTGGTGTTGGTGGTTGAGGCGCTTGGGGCTTGCCTGAAACCAAAATGAGAGAAGGAGAGGGGAGCTGTTTGTGTTGGGGGACTGATGGCTCCGGATTCAAAATGAAATGAGGGGGAGGGGCTACCTCTTTGAAGGCAGGAGGTGAGGAGAGGGCTGAATGTGATGAGAGGGTTTCTCGATCAAATAAATTTATAGTCAAGACCCCGCTATATGATAGTGGAGTCAGGTTCGTCCTCATGAGAGAAGTCAGCGGTTCTGGGTTTAGTTGGTTTCGGGGTTTAGGAATAGCGGGAAAATGTGATGAGGGTTGATGTCGACGTCGGCTAAGAACTGGTCGATGTCTAGGGATGGATAGGGAATGGTGGTTGGTTTCGGGTAAAATCTGTGCAGAATGTAAATAAAGAAAGAAAGTAATAAAGGTGAAAAATTCCAAGGTAAGGAATCACCACAATAATAATCAAACACAAAAAAGATAAGATAGAATAGTTATGTAATCACATCAAATGAGCAAGCTTTTGCCTTTTCCAACAATTAGATAACCCTTTCATGTAACCCTAATTGTATCTACCAATTTTATGTTTATAATTCAAGTTTTTAACATGAATCTCTATTCTTTCGTCTAGGCAATAAACATATAAAGGGCAGTGGATGATCAAAACATAACAAATATACAAACTTTACTTCAAGTGTGCATGACTATCGTCGGGCTCACCACCCCGACCCTAGAAGGGGGGAACTAGAAAAAAACATAATAAAAGAAACTAAATTTATCATAAAATAAACTAAAACTTACAAAACCTTCCAATCTCTTCCTCCTTCTCACCCACTCGTCTCTCTCTCTCTCTCTCTCTCTCTCTCTCTCTCTCTCTCTCTCTCTCTCTCTCTCTCTCTCTCTCTCTCTCTCTCTCTCTCCTTCCTACCTTATTGCGTCCGAAGACCGCTTTGCTTGCTTGAATGAAAATCAGCTCCCTATGGCCTTATTTATAGTAGTCAATCCTCGGTATTCAAGGAAAGAATACTCTATTTATATCTAATTCTATCTATCTAAAGGCATAAGATAAAACTTAATGAATAAAGGAAATAAATCTCTAAGGAAATAAGACTAATGTGGATAAATCCATCTTCTCTTTATAGATCTTCATGTGAATTGATATAATTCCACATATCTTCTCCTGCAAGTAACCCACAAGGCTCGGATTCCACTCGATCTCGAATCGGATTGCTTCTGTATAGTACTCGATGTCGACCAAATTACTCGACGTCGAGTAGGTCTTCTTCTCCTCGTGCGCACTCGAGCTCGGGTAGGATTCGGACAGTCGATGGGTACTTGACGTCGACTAACTTACTCGACGTCGAGTAGAGTTGTGCTCCTAGAGTGGGTTGCTTCTCGTGCTCGACTTGCTGAATTCGACTGGATGTACTTGACGTCGACTAGAATTTTCAGCTCTCAGCATTCTGCTCTATTTTTTAAACGCACTTTCCTGAGTCCTCATTCGTCGGATTGACGCATATGAGTATGCGTTGGAAAGCTCTTTTCGAGGGTTACAACTCTCATTTGGTTCAAAATGATGAATGGCGAAAAGTGAGCTTTTCTCCAGATGCGCCATCCTTAGCTTCTTCATGACTTTCCTTTAAGCTCCAAAGTGCGTCCGATTTCTGAGAAATTAAACAGAAACTTGTGTAGACCTCCATATATTGCAAATAAACATAAAATACATATATTCTGTATAAATCAAACCCAGAAATATGAAATGCATGCAGAAATCGACATAAAAGTGAATGTAAAACAGGACAAATTAGGCTCACAACAAACACCTCATACTTAAGCTTGCTTGTCCTCAAGCAATACTTTTAATGGTGATTCAAGGGAAGACATTAAACTTTCAACATCTTAGATTCATTCTCATATAACCCTACAATCAATCACCATCCTCGAAAATGTACTAATGCCACAAATTCATGCTTGTGAATAAAAGCAACATCTACTCACAAAAGGAGGGTTATGCAAAAACATTCCATAGGCGACAGCAAAAATAATCAAGAGGACTTTAATTAAACTCAATAAGGAGTATATTGGTGAAAGGCTTAAGGTGGGCAACTTTTGGCAACGTTGTGCTAATACTCCGGGGAAATGGAGTACTTTCCAAACTTTCATATCACATTCCTTCTTCCTTTGATACTTAGAGCGTTGGACTCCTCACCTTGGTGTCCCATCCGATAGAACTATTATCTCAACGCATGCAGGGTCGATCTACCTTTATCTCCTGAAGTGACAGGATTTTCTTTCACTCATTAAATTTTCCATAAATTTGAAAATTTTCTGCCAAACTCCATATATGATATGTAACAACACAAAGACCATATAACATTTCCATAAATGATTTCTATTCTCAACATAATCCCCGGATAAGGAAACAAGGTAAAGAATGGGCAATACTTAGATCATGTGGAGCAAAATATGAAATAAGGCTCAATATGGCTTTTGTGATGCATAAGCATAGGCAAGGCTAGGAATATAACAATGAGCATTATATGGAAATATAAAGTCATCCATCCTCTTATCATGCAATATGTCAAAAGCAATTTCAAAATTTACCTCATTTCATAGTTTTCATAAAAATATGCACTTCATTATGACTTCCCTTTACTAGGCAATTTCATGCTATATCTCTAATGAATCTAATTTTGCGTCGTCGAGTTCAATAAAACTTCCATGACACTATTTATAAATTTTCAATGGGGATGATTTTTATAAACTTTGGAAAATACCATATAAGAACATAGACATCAATGTTAATTCCAAAGTAGCCATGTATAAGCAATTCGAGAAATAAATCATAAATATGCACATATGGTCAAATATAGTCAAATATGCAAAAAAGTAAGCCCTTCTCCCACTCCATACTTAAATATTACAGTGTCCTGACTGTATAAGAACAAGGGTAAAGAAAGAGACTCACTAGACAGATGTGCAGAACGTCGGAATCGAGTGTTGTAGTTGTTGTAGAAGTGGTCGACCTCGAGGAGAGTAGTCTACGTCGAGTAGAGTACTCGACCTCGAGTATAGTGAAAGCCTCCAGGGTGATCTTTTCTCGACCACATATGTTTATGCTCATTATGGGTAGTTGACGTCGAGTACGTTACTCGAAGTCGAGTACTTCTGCAACTCGTCTGTACCTGCAATATTTGTTAGAAAGACAATAATCCACAATAGAAAAATCCAAAAAAAATACAATATTTAAAATAAAAACCAACAATATCCAAAACTCTAAGAAATATGAAATAGCGGGCTGCCTCCCGTAAGCGCTAAATTTTAAGTCTTTAGCTTGACCTACTTCCCTTTAAGCATTAGCCTGGCTCATTTTTGTCCAGAGGTATAGGTGGATCTGGTGGTTCATCCAGTGGTGGGAAGCGTGGAATGTCATCCGGGGGCATCATGTTAAGAAGCTTAAACCTCCCAGAGTGAACGCTCCATGGCTCCACCCATTCATCTTCCCTGGCTCCAGCTAGCATGCATAAAGGAAGATATAAAGAAAATTCACATACCTCATAATTGTCTCTCTTCCACTTCATAGGTTGACTTGGTTGTGTATCTCCACCACAACAAAACGGTGGAGTGGGAAGAGATATTTCCTCCACATCTTGCAGAGCTTCATGTCACTTTGTTAGGACCCCATAATTAAATATGAACATCGGTTGTTCAAAATCATCGGGGATAGCCTTAACCTTGTAAGGTAAAAGCGACCTTGAAGCACCATGGGCAACGACATTCGACTTTTGCATTGGTAGATCTTCTTCTTCTTGGGATCCTTCAAATGATTCTTCAAAGATAGATAGCGAAGTAGAAATCCAAATAGAGGAAGGACGTACATGGGTTTCTGTGGTACAATCGATTTCGGCTGGCGTTTCTGGATCAGTTCCTCCACAATGTGTATACGCCGAGTCCAGGTAGTCAACGTCGACTAGCTCATAGAAGGGGACGTTGTCGAACCAACTTGTCATCGTCGGTTCGGGCGATTCGGTCTGATGTTCCCATCTATCCCATACATCCAATTGTTCCTTGAGCTGGCGGTTTTCGACGAGATCGGCATCCACGCGATGGGTTATTTCTGCCTTCTCTTGTTGTATCTCCGCTATATGTTAGGGAAGCTCCGCAATCTTGGCCTCCATATCATATAGGCCTTGCATTGTACCTATAGATCACAACAAGAACACACAAACTAAATAACAAGGGGCCTCGACACCCAGTTGGTATCGAGGAGGTAGGTGATGGTAGGGTATGTGATAGGTAGGATAAGAAAAAGGGATGGGATATTCCTAAACTTTAAACACAACTAAGCTAGGCGCGATTGATATCTCCCCGGCAACGGCGCTAATTAGGCGCGATTGATGGCAGGGTATGTGGTAGGATAGTGGAGTCAAGTTCGTCCTCATGAGAGAAGTCAGTGGTTTTAGGTTTAGTTGGTTTCGGGGTTTGGGAATAGCGGGAAAATGTGATGAGGGTTGATGTCGACATCGGCTAAGAATAGGTCGATGTCGAGGGATGGATGGGGAACAGTGGTTGGTGTCGGGTAAAATTTGTGCAGAATGTAAATAAAGAAATAAAGTAATAAAGGTGCAAACTTCCAAGGTAAGGGATCAGCGCAACAATAATCAAACACACAAAAGATAAGATAGAATAGTTATGTAATCACATCAAAGGAGCAAGCTTTCGCCTTTTCCAACAATTAGATAACCCTTTCAAGAAACCCTAATTGTATCTACCAATTTTATGTTTATAATCCAAGTTGTTAACATGAATCTCTATTCTTTCGAGTAGGCAATAAATATATAAAGGGTAGTGGATGATCAAAACATAATAAATATCAAAACTTTACCTCACGTGTGCATGACTATCGTCAGGCTCACCACCCCGACCCTAGAAGAGGATAACTAGAAACAAAACATAATAAAAGAAACTAAATTTATCATAAAATAAACTAAAACTTACAAAACCTTCCAATCTCTTCCTCCTTCTCACCCACTCGGCTCTCTCTCTCTCTCTCTCTCTCTCTCTCTCTCTCTCTCCTACCTTATTGCATCAAAAGACGGCTTTGCTTGAATGAATGAAAATCAGCCCCCTAGGGCCTTATTTATAGTAGTCAATCCTCGCTATTCAAGGAAAGATGAATCGTATCCATGGAAAAACGAAAGATAGAGTATGAGCCTGCTGGTCGAGGAAAAGATCATTGGGGACACAAAACGTGTCGTGCGCATAGACGGCGGCAGATCTGACGAGGGCAGCGAGACATGCGTACGAAACCGACGCAGGTGAGGAAGACGACGAACGTGGTGACGGCCACGAGCGTACGGAGAGAGAGAGAGAGAGAGAGAGAGAGAGAGAGTGTGTGTGTGTGTGTGTGTGTGTCTCTGAGACAACGAACGAGGTAGGAGGCTTAGGGTGGCTAATTTTTTTTCATAAGGATGTACTGCAGCCAATTTAATTTCTTAGGGTGGTAATTACCTAATTAAGACTAGGGTGACAGATATGTGCTACGCTCGGGACATAATTTTATATCAATTACATGACTGATATTATACTTGGTGCATAACGCAAAAAATGAACATGTCATAAATTTTATAATAGAGTAATGAAATATCAATAACTAATCTATAAAATTTAAGAATAATTTTTTAATTACCCATTTTTTATTAGCATAAGTTACAATTGGTAAATATTTAGATATATGTGCTCTCTTGAACCTATAATATAATTAAGCATATCAATTTGCTTCAATCGAGAAATTTCTTTTATGGCGAATATTTTATTGCACGTATTTTCTCTGTTTTATTTAATTCTTATTATTTTTAAAGAAAGATATTTTTAACAACTATTAATATTCTATAATTTTTTAAAATAAAAAATATCATCTTAATTTATAACCATTCAAAAAGATAAAAATGCACTATATATATAATAGGTTTAATTTCAATTAAGATTAAATATAAAATATCATTTAGATATGATGTCTATCCATTTAACACAACTTAATCATCAAATTCAATTTCAAATAGTTATATTTAATAAAAATATAATTTTTATATTGAATCTTTGAAAAGGGGGGGGGATTATTTAAATATAATATTTGATAAAATTCTATAGAAAGCTAAAAGAAAATACATAGTGATGTGAATCGTTAACTTGCAAATAAAAGTACAAATCGAGTAAAAACACAAATATAGAGAAATTACATAGTATATTTTGCACATAGCGTAATGTTGGACTTTAGCCAAAACAAAAGAGAGGCAGAAACTCTCTCAAAAAATAAGAGGCTATGAAATATAAAACATTTTTTATGAAATTTATAAAATTGAAATAGGGCATAATTCAAGCAAATTAAAAGGTTGGGGAGGTTTTACGTAATTAACCTTCTCCAACCTCTATCCCGATAGAATGTTCCAGCAGCCTATTCCGGCAAGGCTCAATTGCAACTACACCGAAGTCTAGCATCGACGAAAGATCACGAAGGCGGACTAAGGCGGCGGATACAACTTCCTGGTGGCGTGATGCTCCTCCCCGGAGGTTTTAGCGGCGACGGCGGAAACAACTAAAAACTGGTGGGTGAGCGGCTCCGGTGAAGGTCTGATCGAAATTGGGGATTTTTATTTTGTATGCTTTTCTCAAAACTTTTTTAATGGAATTGTAGATTAATGGGTTTAGAAGACGATGAACTACATTGGGAGGTCAGAGATTGGCTTTCCATGGTGGACCATGCTCCCGAAGGATAAAAGCTCTTTCATACTTGATCTTTAAAACGCGCACGAAAGATCAAATTAAATATACCAATCTCTTCATCTCCTTCCGGTGATCAGTTTTATATATTCAATTGCGAGAAACAGTGAATAAATCAATCCAGACGACCCGACCTTTGGTTTTGGGGAAAAGTGAACTTGGACGAATTTGGAGCTTAATACATTGTTCAATCCGAAAATTGAATATGTTTTTGTGATATGGGTGAAGAGGAGCACTTAATGGAGGCGTTTTGAAGTCAAAACGAAGGAGAATTAAAAACCACCATTGAAGGAGTCTAGGAGCTACAGACGGGAAGGAGAAGGAAGGAGGGTTGGTTCACCGAACTGGTTTTCTATTTTTAAAAATTTTTTTTGGTCCGGTTCAACCAGTTCAACACAATAAAATCCATAGGTTGACATATCTTTGACATACTATATAGATAAATAAATACCATAATAGATAAATTCATGTATATATATACCCTTTATTTAAAAAAATACAATGTGTGGTTTTATTTAAATAAATTACACATAACATAAAAATTTATTATTATATTCAATTTAAAAAATTACACTTAACAAATACATGAAAATTTAAGAGGAAATAAAACATTTGAAAAATGTGTTTAGAATGTACCTAATGGGATTTGAACTCAAGATCTCATCATGTATACTAAACAATTCTCGTAACCATAAGCTATGTAAGTATTTTTGATAATTCATGGAATAGAAACAAAAAAAAAAGTATAAAAGATGAATCATTAAATGAATGAGCATTGATGTAACGACCCAGGATTATGATTCTCGTGTTACGTTTCGAGGGATGAAACCCCTCGTTAGGTTCTTGCGCTCCGAGTACAGGTTGAAGGTTTGAAATTCTAAACTAACGTTTTCAAAGTGGGATTTCATACCCAAGTTCGAAGGGATTATTGGAATCCCCGGGAAATCCCCTGTACATGTTGTAAGTCTAAGTGGGGAAAACCAATGGTCACACAAATAGCAGAAGTAAAGCATAATACAAATGGGGTGCCACGTAAAAGCCCGGTCAAAACATGATCAACCATTCAAATTCGAGCCGTAATTTAATTTGGTGAAGTCGGAATATCAACTCTCTCTTTCCGCCATGTTAGACCCCACGGTCATGGAGTCAAATCAGCATCAACAGTAGTAAGCATAATAGATACCTAAAAAAATTGATAGTGGGTGGGATCGGATCGATGCCCACTTTGGATCTGCATCCCGACCCTAAGCACACATATACCCTATACTTAATAAAGATGCTTCTAGACGCAAGGCGGAATATTAACACACTAACATGCTCCTAAGATCAAGTGCATAATAATAATAAGGCCTTAGCATAGAATACCAAGTGGTATATCCCTCTCCTACCTCCACCCCCTTCCGATAGGGCGGAGACTGGCCAACTCATGAATGCATTCCATAATAATCGGGTGGCACGCATGCCCAACCCGTATCCACAATAAAATAAAGCCAGCATGCAGCTCGTAATATAAGTAAAGGAAGTTTCATGACTCGATCCACTCATGACGGGACCCGATGGGACTGGGACATCCCATAACCTTAGCAAAGACTCTAGTTACTTCACAGATAACGACCGTTCTATTTACATACGCATAAAGAAATATAATGTTCAACGGTCAGTGCAACCTAGCATGGTACTACATGGCATGATGATCATGAATGCAAGAACCTAGTATATCATGCACCTAAAGCAGGGAATATCTCTATTTCAATCTGAGTAGGTTCCGAAGAGACTTAAATTGCTAGCAGATCGACAACAGAAGAATCCAGCACACAGTAGTCACAATCACATAGTATCACCTAGTACATAATGGAATATACATAAGTCTACATCCAACTATTAAGCACTCAAGCACACCTCAATCAATAGAACAAGTAACACATTATGAAAGTCATTTCATCGCATCATCCGCTCCACAAGACCACATCGTTCTCCATAAATCATTCCAACAATTCCGCAGATTCATATACATCATTTACGCATATACCTCAACGGTTCATCAAAATCATAATACATAATTTGTGTGATATAAAATCCTACTACCTCGTCATAATTATCCAACATTTAATCTCTTAAAATAATTCACCACAAGTCATGCTATTAGTCACACATATCATACCGCCAGTCAAACAATCATATCATCATGCTAGTTAGTCACCAAACAAGTATAATTCCCAGGTTAGTTCCAAAACCGTTTCAAAATCCAAGTCAAATAGTTAAGAATTCCGACCCTTAAAAGTACTCGCTAAAATCCTTTTTCAATTTATTTACTAAATTACTTTTCGATCCTTGAAATTCTTTTTCAAATTACTTTTAAAATCTATAAGTTCAAATACTATTACTTTTTAAACCCCCAATAATATTATATTTTATTTTAAATACCATTTATTAACATTTGCATAAAATATTTCCAACTCCCTTATTTATAATTAAAAACAAACCAAAACCAAAATCTCCTTTTTAAAATCTGAACCGGACCAGCCCTATTTAATTTACAAGAAAACCAAACAGAACCCATTTTAATAAATAAAAAACTGAACCCACCCAGCTAATGTTCATCTTCAACCTCCCGCCTCCTCCGCGTTCGCCCGCCTTAGCCAAGCTCCGCCTCGGCTCCTCGCCCACGCTCCCTATCTCGTCTACCCTCTTCTTTGACTTCGCTCTCCTCTGCACTCGCACTCTACTCCCTCATTCTCGCTCACAACCTCTCGCTCAAACACTCCCGCTCCCGCTCTCAACTCTCGCTCGGCATCCTGTTAGCTCTCGACCTTGCAAATAGCCTCCCCGATTCGCTCTCACGCTCACTCCTCAGTTTGATCGGACAACAAATGGGTGGAATCGAATAACGAAAGTCAAAAGAGAAGTTAAGGGCTCACCGAAATGGCTCGAGGCTTGCCAGGGGTTTGATGTGCTTCGTCGGAGACTCGGGGATGCCACGCAGCGAGAGGTCAAAGGGCGGCGGAGGGGGGGCTAGGAAGTATGTATGGGTGTTAAAGGTCAGGCTTTTCTAGTGTTAAATTAGAGAAAGAGATGGGAGATCCTCACCATCGGTTCAAATTGAAAAACAGAGCGAGGGGGTTGCGGCTGGGCTCGCCGGGTGCGCTGCTGCTGCTTGGAGACGCCGAGGAAGGCAATGGACGCTGATGTCCCTACTGTTGTTGCTCGGAGCACTCTTCCCGCGGACAACGAACACGGGGTTGTTGAGGGTGAAGCTTAGGCTCGGCTCCTTGGTTCGAAAACAGAGGAACAAGGGGCTACTAGTAGTGATACGTCGACGGCTCATTGGTGGCGCAGGGAGGTGCTCTGGTGGCTAAAAGGAGAGGAGATGGTGGTGGAGATAGAAGGGGACAAGGTGCAGGTGGGTGACGTCGAACATGGGCAAGGAAGGACTGGTGTGTGTGATTGGGTTTATGAGTATGGGGGTGGGTTGTTAACATTTGAACTTAGGGGTAGCAGGGTAAGGTAGGAGGGAGTGGTTGAGGGTAGAGTGTTGAATTGGCTAAACAATATCCGGAAATAAATTATAAATCCGCGAATTTGGATCCCACAATTTGTCCCTGCATGTTAGTTTTCTCGAATTCTGCTTCCTCAATTAATTAGATTTTTTAAATTGCAAAGGATATCGTAATCCGATAATTATTTTGAATTTTCGAGGTCAACGACGGAAATTGTTCGTCAAATTTTATATTCCGGTCGGAATCCGCTAAATGAGTCTTAAATCCGATTTAAATTCAATTTTAATTTCCTTTTTCCGAAAATTTAGGATTTTAAAATCCGAGCCTTTACATCATCTACCTCTATAAACAAGTCTCGTCCCCGAGATTAAAATAATTTAAAACAGGGGATGAAGTTCTAAATTGGTGAGTCCAAGGATCATGCCATTGATCCCGTAAGCACCTCATAAGTGCCTATATGAGATCCTCACAGTACTGTTTTCGTAATCATAATATATATCTCCAATAGATTGTAGCAAGAATGTAATATGGGCCCCTACCATATCCTTACTCCGACTTCTCGGCTATATCATAAATCGAAAAGCATTACAACATCTCCACTAGGTCTTAGCAAGCAGTCTATAAGAGCCCCTATAAAATGCATGTATCCACTTCGTGGGCGTCATAATGCAAGCTCGGTTAAAAAATTTCAAGAGGGTCCTTAGTTTGAAAAGGTTTGGTCTCAAAATCATTTGAAGTTATCAATCGTGTTCAATTTCTCTAAATCCAACTCAGTCCTTTTTAAACACCATTCAAAACCCCTTAACCCGATGTTAGTCAAGCAAGTTCAAAATTCAGGAGGTGGAATCATACACCACTAAGGGCTAACCTCATATTTCCTTCCTAGGTTCCAAGTCAAAATCAAATTCATTAATTCAGTTATATCATACTAGCAAATCCAACTCAAGGCATCATATATCATAGCAATCGTATCACACCTCCATAATAAGGTCATAATCATGTCACAAGTAGTCACATACCATAACATATCTAGCATAATATCATACGAAATAGGATTAGTCACATCAATCATATCAATCACATCATACTTATGCCAACTACCAAGCATAATCAGATTAGAGGCAAACAAATACTTCCGCACGCCAACATTTCATCAAGTTCAGGGGATAATTATTGTTAGTACTAACAGCTCACTATCACCTATGACAATACATCAAGGAATCATCACTGTCTAAAGCATAGAATTCGCACAATACTAACCCAAATAAAGTATTCACCAGGTTACATCCTCAAGAGAATCCGCCTACAACTACCAACCATAACAAGACACGACCGCTACTCCTTATCTTTCGCATCAAGGTCATTCTTACCTAGGTCTACCAACTCAATCGAATACTAATTATAAACCTCATTGCATCCCGCTCATATACATACTCTCTAGCCGCCAAGTTCTCCGCAATCAAGGCCAATTACCCAAACCAACTACTAAGCATCCCAAGTTATATGCCATCAAGACATCCCGACCTCAAATCCTACTTGACCACCTAAAACCATATCTCGGAGTTCCCGATTGCACAATTCTCTTATTCCGACATGCCTAACAACTCGATCGACTACCAAGACTCTCTATAAAGCATACCCTCATCCTAGAGGTCCTCTACCTGTCTCATCTTCACCTTCTAAGAGAAATCTCATGTCACCTCAACTAAACTACTTTCTCGATAGACCTAGATGTTCCATAACAATCTCGCTTACTCTTCCTAGGTCCTCAAGACTCCTCCTGACCATCATCTTCCAAAGAGACATCTCGAATCACCTTGCGAACCTGGTCATACTTCCCGCACCACTAACCACTCTCACTTATCATCCACCTCTAAGAAACCAATTCATACTGACCATCTTACACTTGTCACTCCCGACCAACTCTACACCGAAACCCATCTAGTGCTACTCCTAACCACGAATCACCAGACCCTCATCACTAGCACCTATCCTCAAAGACCAACCCCTGATTCTACCGACTCATCCCATTCCGAATTTCACAAAAAACGGAACCGCTCACGACTCCTCAAGCCGACCTACTATAGATCTTCTTCCTGACATTTTCCAAAACTACCTCAAGCTACCATTCCTTAATCACGACGTCTTGGGCCTAAAGCCTCTATCCATCGGCCTTTCTTCCTAGAGAAACCTTATGCCACCCTAGCTCGAATTTCCCATAATATCACAGCTTGACCAATTCTCTCACAATCCTCCAATCTATAAATTCCCAACATCCTCTACCTGGACTAGTTCTCCTCATATTGCCTCAGATCACGCTTCCTCGACCTCGAAATCTCTACCGCTTAAACCCTTATGTACCGATCATCATTTTCACTGAATTCCAATGACATCTTCATCCGAGTTTCCCAAGTACGACAACTTTGCCAAACCTTCTAAAATTCTTCTTCCTCTAGCGTCCTCAATACCTTTTGCTTTCCTAGTTCCCAATTCCATGATCATAACTTCCATATCTCAACCTCAAGCCCACAATCTTACTATAAAATCTCAATGAAATTCTTGCCTAGCTACTAGTCCTTCATCAAAAATTCATCTCATATCCTCAAATACCTCAATAGCCAAAATAACCTCCACTCATAAATTCCTCAAGCATTACCAATCCTATATGAACAACCTCAAATACTCATCACACGAACAACCCTGATATGAACAACCTAATATCCCCAATCGATAATCTCCCAAGCAACCTCACACTACTCTTCCTTGGCAATTCCTCAACCTCACACCACCTAGTCCCAAATTCTATGATCCCTCAGACGTTCCTTAATCGATCATCCTCGACACCGCCCACGATCAGCTCATAGACTATCTAGACACCTTCATTAGCACACCAATCCGTCTCACAACACCTCCCCTCAAGAATCCCCCGATCAACTCCTAGCTCGCTCATCCGCCTCTAAAACTATCCTAACTACCTCTACCCACACCCAGTCTCAAGATCACCCTAATGAAACTAGTCTAGACCTCAGCCAACCACTCCCTTATACTACCCACACACACTACCTGCCTAGACTACCACTTCTCACTAGGACATTTCCCTCGAAGTCTCGCCATACTACTCCACTCCTCACCTAAGACCTGCCTGGAGCTCAACTGTACTCACTGACTACTATCTCCGACCAGTAACAACTCACTCGGCTCTACCCAAGCTAACGCATCCATCTTGCACACCCTCTCGCTCATCTCATGACCAAGAACAAAGACTTCAATCCCTCTACCACTTTCCGACCTAGCTTACCGAAGAATCTCTCGACTCCTGCCTAATAAGAAGCATCACCGGACATATAACCCATAACCTACTCACCAACAAGTCAGTATACCAAGCACCAAAGCATATCATCATAGAAACAAGTTAGTCAGGCAATCATTGCTACTAGTTCAGCACATCTGTCATCACACATTCAATTATCTCAGTTATATGTCTATCACACAACATCAATTCTGATTAGTATAGAAGAATCCACGGTTTGAATTAAGAATGCTCTTCCTCGTGTTAGCTGGGAGGAACCTATTCACGATTTTCATCTTTGAACATATTCGTCCTTTTTGCCATCGGGACGTTGTTCATGGGACATAGGGGTCATGGACCCATCACACTTTCGTTGCGCCGCTCTGGTGCCACTTGGTCGTTGGTCCTTTCTTGCATATCGGCGCTCATCGAAGGATCATAAGGGTTAGAAGTTACGGAGATAGGGGAGAGACAAGGGCGGACAACACAACTTCCTTAAGAGTTCAGACATGGACCAGCACTAGGGACGACGAGACCAAGGAGAAGATCTCAACCCGAGAGTTACAGTGATACCCTTATAATTGCGGCACGCAAACACATAAAAATCAAGAAATATCATCACATTATTTCACACTAGTATGCACCTATCTCAAGGAATATCAATTTATGCATTCATAACATGTTCATATAATCATCTTTACATGTGCGCAGAACAAGCTAGTAACCTATCATTTCATTCACCAATCATGTTTGACAGGCTAAGAACATGTATGCACAGCCTGAGTTATGCAAGAAATATATGGCATAAGTTATGCAAGATCTAGCAAACAATACAGGATATCATATGCACGAGTTATCACTCATTTAGATACACAATTAAGCAAGTCATAATATTACGGAAAGTATGCTAAGATGTACGCTAAAAATCATACTAAGGGTATGGTCAGTTCATGCAAGGTTGGTATAGCAACTATCTCATCACATACATCCATATTCGCATAGTCAGACCAGGACAACGCACAATCATACGAGGGCCTATAACTGGGAGGTATATGTCATACATGATACTAGCAATACTCGTTAAACATGTACACAATCAACGAGGTCCAATTAGGTTAATCTAGCATGCTAAGTCATCCAATTCACGTTTTAAACATACAACGAGAGTTGACCACACTATCATGGACCTAGTTCATAGGGAGGCAGTAATCATGGGAATTCAATACATACAACACATACATTTACTCATAATTGCAACCATGCAAGGTACCCGGCAAGCCATGCTGAATTACACCAATATATGATGTCATGAAATTACAAAGAGGCTATCATTATAACTTGACAAAATTCTCTACGGGAAATCACCGACTCACCACCCAGTTTCCCCGTGGGACGCTAGTATGACTCGCTGGACACAAGGACATTCACGTCGTTTCCGAGAGAAGATGGTAGAATTCGTGTTTAGACTCTTTTGGCAAGGAGACGTGGTTGACCATTACGAGACCCAATGTAACGGCCCGGGATTATGATTCCCGAGTTACGTTTCGAGGGATAAAACCCCTCGTTAGGATCTTGCGCTCCGAGTACAGGTTGAAGGTTTGAAACCGAAGATTTGTAGTTTAAAGCGGGATTTCTCACCCAAATCCGTAAGGTCCGTTGGAGACCCCGGGGTAAACCCCTGTGCCTGTCCTAAGTCTACAACGCGGAAAATCCATTTAGGCATGCAACCAGCATAAGTGAAGTTAAAGCAAAATACAATCCCAAAGGTGCCACGACAGAGCCGGGACAAAACAACATAAAAGAGAGGAAGTCTAGTGGTCTCTCGAGCTCTCAATCTAACGCCAAAAGTCTGAACCCGCCAAGCGTCCATATAAGCAAAGATAGCGGCTAGCGGTTACCTGAATCTAAAAAAAATGAGGGGGATCTGGGTCAATCATCAGACCACTCATGCGCATGTGTAAACACACTCTGATAGGCATATAATAAGCATCCTATTCCTAAAATGAAATGCGTAATGCAAAGCGGAACTTAAACAGACAAGCATACGAATAATTAAGTGCGGACATAAATAAAGAGGCGCGCAGTTACAAGAAATGCCAAAATAGCATGTCCCTCTAGGCTCATAAGGAATCCTCTAGCAACTCCCTTCAAAGGGAACCACCTCACCCACGGTGCAGGCCGTCCCTACGTAAGGAGCCTACTAACTATGAAGGGAAGACAAACAACGACACCCATATAAGGCCTAATGCTCTAAGAGTCCTATGGCGACTTATTACCAAAAAGCCTACCTCACCCATCAAGTGCAAGCAACTTTCTATAATAAGCCCCACTAAGATGACAAGAATAGAGAAAAAGGTCACATCAAATAAACACCTATAACGGTCGTTTTCTAGCAAAGACATATAGCAAGTCATATGGTTTCCATTTTAGATCCTAAGCGTGATTCTAAGTCGTATGGTGCATGAACACTAGCCTACTATATAACACTCAGTGCATAGAGCGCCCTTCATGAGTAAGTTCAAAGAACTTACCTGGAGAAGTGTAGAATCCAAGCAATACATCAATCAAGCAAATCCAGGCAGATCAGAGATCACCTAGAAGATAGGCAACATAATAAGTCTAAGTATAACTTACACAGAGCATATCAAACAACACACATAAGATTCACATAAAACTATATAATGTAATCATTCCATCATCAACAACATTAATGTCTCAATTCAATTTCTCATTTCGTTTCATCATCTCATACCGTATTCAACATATATAATCCGCCATCTCATCAGCTTAAGATAACCTCCATGTCATACTTATCCAATTTCGCATACTATCATTTTATACTCATACTTTGCATACGAATATATATCATCGTAATTAACTAACCTTGAATCTCTTATATAATTCACCACAAGTCATGCTATTAGTCACACATCTCATGCTATTAATCAAACGATTATTTTATCGTGCTAGTTATTGATCGAAAAAGTCGGATTCCCAAGTTAGTCCCAAATCCATTTCAAAATCCAACTTAAACAGTTAAGATTTCTGACCCTTGAAAATGCTCGCAAAATTCCTTTTTTCAATTTATTTACTAAATCATTTTCCGACCTTGAAATTCTTTTCCAAACTCTCTAAAATTCAAACCATTTTTATTTATTAAACCAACCCTTATAATTCTCCCAAAATAATAGTTTATCTGTTAAAACCTCAAATAATATTGTATATATATAATACTTTTAATTCCGCTAATTAGTTAAATAAATAAACGGATAACCCGAACCAAACCAAACCCGCTAATTTAACCCCAACCGATTAAATATTAAAATAAAAAAAACATAACGAAGAGGAGGGCCCACAAGTCCCTTCTTCCTCCTTCCGATTCAAATGCCCGCCATGACGCCAAGCTTCCTTGCGCTGCTCGACGTCGCTGCACTGCTCGACCCTGCTCGCGGTCGGCTCCTCGGCTCTCGCTCGTCCTAGCCAGCCTGCGCCCTCAGCTCCGCCTCGCCTCGCGTCGCTGCTCCAGGCTCTCCCTCTCGGCGTCCCTCGCAACCCACTCGTGGTCCCGCGCTTGCTCTCGCAGGTCACGCTCGCCTCACCGCCTTCGAGCTCGTTGGAGCTCTCGGGCTCGCCTCTCCTCTCCTACCCATCCCCAACTCTCTATCTCGGTCACTCAAGGACAAGAAGGAACCAAAACAAACCAAGGAAAAAGGAGGAGGTTCGATTGCTCACCGAGGATATTCGCGACTTCGGAGCTCTCGACCGGAGTTCTGGACGTCGTCGGTGGCTTGCGATGGCTCGTCGGACCTACATCGAGCATGGGTGAGCGTGATGGTGAAGTCCGAGGGCGATTTCGATCAAAAACGAGTGAGAACGGCTTACCGGAAGTTTGGTTCGCGATCGAACAGAGTTTAGAAGGGAGTGGGGCTGCGGTGGCTCTCGTGCTACTCTGGTGGTGGCTCCGTTGCTTCTGGTGGCTCCGAGGGATACGTGGGACCTCCCGCTTTGCAGCTTGAGGTGGAAGAAGGGAAGAAGAAAGAGAAGATGGCGGCGTGTGTGGTGGTTGAAGGTGCGGAACGGTGAGGGGAATATGTGATGGTGAAAGGCAGAATGGCATGAGTGGGGAGGTGATGTCAGAGGTGTGGTGGTGACGACGGGAAGGTGATGGGAGAGGGAGGGAATGGGTTCCATTTGAAGGGTAAGGTGAGGTGATGGGAATGGGTGAGGGTGGAGTGTTGACTTGGTTTAACTAATACCTGAAAATAAATCCTGAATACGTGAATTTCGAATCCCGCAATTAGTTTTTCGAATGTTAGTTTCCCCGAATCTTTTTTTCGCGATCTATTAGATTTTAAAAATCGACAAGGATATCGCCAACCGGTAATTATTTTAATTTCTGAGGTAAAAGGACGGAAATTGTTCGTTAAATTTATATTCCGGTCGGAATCCGCTAAACGAGTTTTAAAACCGATTTAATTTCATTTTAAATTCTCTTTTTCCGAAAAATTATGATTTGAAAATCCGAGCCTTTACACTCAAGAGGAATGACTCCATAAGATAATGCACTCCTAACTCGAAAGAATGTTGATAATCAACCTCATGTAACCCTTCCATCATACACAATCCCCGAAAGTAGTTAGTTGACCGGCCCAATTTCCCGTAGAGAATGTTGACATTAGGTATGAGACTCAATGGACATCTATGGTTGAAATACAAATAGGACTCAAGTCAAGAGGAACGGACACTCTCGACCCTTACTAACACATCCAAGTGCTTTGGTGGGACGGACGACGGAATCAGGATTATCAAGGGGGTTGTACTATAGAAGAACTATTCCGACAAGATAGAAGATCTTATTACATAAGAACAAGGTTTCCTCCCGCTATCCCGTTTGCACATACAATCATTTACATGTTCAAGTGAAGGCATTCTGATTAGTTCGCTATCCTAAGCACAATAGCAATCAACACGGAAGCAATCAACAAGATTAATATGATCCTCTTCGAGTAGGATCACCCTCGGGCCCAATTGCATATATGTCTATATAACGAAAGCATAGACACGATCTATGCCGTCCTTCGAGGGACAACTGACCGGAGGGGCAAGAACCTCACATCCTCCTAACTCGACAATCCAACCTTCATGGTGCTCCTTGGAGTTTTCTAGGCCCATCTGTAAATAAAAGCTAGTATTTTGCCTACCGTTTCCCGAGTTCTACATCCATCATGGATGTATGTTGCTTTGGTCTCTACCTACGAGATTGTTTCCCCTTATTCATTTAGGTTTAATTCCAATTAAATTCATTTTGCCCTTTTAAAAACATGTTCCAAAACCATTTAAAAACATTGAGTGATTTTCAAAACCATCTTCAACCTATTGTACTCGGATTGCAAAACCTCAGCTCTAATACCGCCTTTGTAATGGCCCAGGATTATGATTCCCGGGTTACGTTTCGAGGGATGAAACCCCTCGTTAGGATCTTGCGCCCCGAGTACAGGTTGAAGATTTGAAATTATAAACTAACGTTTACAAAATGGTATTTCATACCCAAGTTCGAAGGGATAGTTGGAATCCCCGGGAAATCCCATGTACATGTTATAAGTCTAAGTGTGGAAAACCAATGGTCACACAAATAGCGGAAGTAAAGCATAATACAAATGGGGTGCCACGGCAGAGCCGGGTCAAAACATGATCAACCATTCAAATCCGAGTCGTAATTTAATTTGGTGAAGTCGGAATCTCAACTCTCTCTTTCCGCCATGTTAGACCCCTTTGGCTTTGCATCTCGGCCCTAAGAACACATATACGCTATACCTAATAAAGATGCTTCTAGATGCAAGGCAAAATATTAATACACTAACATGCTCCAAAGATCAAGTGCATAAATAATAAGGCCTTAGCATAGAATACCAAGTGGTATATCATTCTCCTACCTCCACCCCCTTCCGATATGGAGGAGACTGGCCAGCTCGTGAATGCATTCCATAATAATCGGGTGGCACGTATGCCCAACCCGTATCCACAATAAAATAAAGCCCGTAAGTAGGTCATAATATAAGTAAAGGAAGTTCTATGACTCGATTGACTCAGGACGGGACCCGATGGGACTGGGCCATCCTATAACCTTAGCAAAGACTCTAGTTACTTCACAGATAACGGCCGTTCTATTTACATACGCATAAACAAATAGAATGCTCAACGGTCAATGCAACCTAGCATGGTACTACATGGCATGTTGATCATGAATGCAAGCACCTAGTATATCATGCACCTAAAGCAGGGAATATCTCTATTTCAATCTTAGTAAGCTACGAAGAGACTTACCTGGCTAGCAGATCGGCAATAGAAGAATCAAGCACACAGTAGTCACAATCACATAGTATCACCTAGTACATAATGGAATATACATAAGTCTACATCCAACTATTAAGCACTCAAGCACACCTCAATCAATAGAACAAGTAACGCATTATGAAAGTCATTTCATCGCATCATCCGCTCCACAAGACCACATCGTTCTCCATAAATCAGTCAACCAATTCCGCAGATTCATATACATCATTTCCGCATATACCTCAACGGTTCATCAAAATCATAAGACATAATTTGTGTGATATAAAATCCTACTACCTCGTCATAATTATCCAAGATTTAATCTCTTATAATAATTCACCACAAGTCATGCTATTAGTCACACATATCATACCGTTAGTCAAACAATCATATCATTATGCTAGTTAGTCATCGAACAAGTATAATTCCCAGGTTAGTTCCAAAACCGTTTCAAAATCCAAGTCAAATAGTTAAGAATTCCGACCCTTAAAAATACTCGCTAAAATCCTTTTTCAATTTGTTTATTAAATTACTTTTCGATCCTTGAAATTCTTTTTCAAATTACTTTTAAAATCTATAAGTTCAAATACTATTATATTTTAAACCCCCAATTATATTATATTTTATTTTCAATACCCTTTATTAACATTTGCATAAAATATTTCCATCTCTCTTATTTATAATTCAAAACGAACCAAAACCAAAATCCCCTTTTTAAAATCTGAACCGGACCAGCCCTATTTAATTTACAAGAAAACCGAACCGAACCTAATTTAATAAAACAAAAACTGAACCTACCCAGCCAGTGTTCATCATCAACCTCCCGCCTCCTCCACATTCGCCCGCCTTAGCCAAGCTCTTCCTCGGCTCCTCACCCACGTACGCTCCCTAGCTCGTCTACCCTCTTCTCTCACTTCGCTCTCCTCTGCTCTCTCACTCTACTCCCTCGTTCTCACTCGCAACCTCTCGCTAAAACTGATGTCGTTCAAATATCGATGACTCCCGGTGACATTGAGGACAACATGAAGGTTGCATTTGATGGCCCTGTCACTCGTGCAAGGGCCAAGAAGATTCAAAATGCAACTAAGGCCTTTCTTGTCCGTCACCATGGAACTTTAGAGCAAGGGTTCAGGCCACCCTGAATCACTTAGCTCAAGGTTACACCACCAGCACCGGAAGTAAGCTTGCGTCCACACTCAGAGCTCATGAAGACTCGTCAGCATCCCCCATGACTCATCATGACTCGGCATCTCCATGGAAGCACTCGGCCGAGTGGATCAAGGGAATGTCGAGTGAAGAGGAAGCCTTGGCCGAGTGATCTCTTGTGGGCCGAGTTACATTAGTTATTTAATTAATTTGTTATTTTATGCAATTAGTTAAATAAGGTGGAAATTAATTATATCTCTTCTATATATATTACTTAGCCACCAAGTTATTAAATATCTATCTTCTTAGGAATTATTTATCTTAAAGTTATTTCATTTATCTTTAGATAGAATTAATCTATCCAAACCCCTTTCCTTTGCAAGGAAGGATTGGTTAGATCTCTTATAGTTTTCGATAAATTCATGTTATGCATCTTTTAATAAAATTAGATTGAAATAGAATTGAAGAAACCCTTTATGGATTAAGGGTTCTTCGATTATCAGTCCCAAAGCTATTGTGTTTTGTTATTTTCGGCCTTCAGAAAATCATCACCATCACCTTGATCTAAACCGGCAAACCCTAAACCAAACACTAACCCTAATCCGGAAACCGTCGCAAGAAGGAGAGCCAGCCTTGGTGACATCCGCGGCCTGACTCGCTCCAGCGAGCGCAGGCGCCCGACATCCCCAACACGCGCTCCCGTGCCTTCGCCCTCGCGTCTTCGCTTCCTCGCTCGCCTGCACTCTTGCGCCAGCGCGCGCCCCTGTCCTCGCGCACCCGAAGTCCCGCGCACACCCTGAGGCCGAAGGCCTGTGTGCCCAGCAATCGCGCACCCCCCAGCTCCACTTTTCTCGCTGTTCTTCGTTCCTTCTTTCTGTCGCTATTACTTTGTTTAATTTGCTGGAATTTTTCTAAGTAGAGAATCTGTCGCTAAATCAGAATTCTAATCACTTGTTCAATTTGTTCTGAATCAGGAGATATCAAAGAACATTGCAAGATCGAAGCAAATATACGGCGTGGTTCTTGATCTTGAGCCCACAGGCGAAGGATCGGGTATCCCAAACGTATCAAGTGGTATCGGATTTCAGGTTAATGCAAGCTCTTTACTCTCTTGATTTCTATTTGAGTGATTTATTTTTCGTGCCTTATTTTTCACCATAGCCGCTGCATAAAAATTGAATCTTTATTATTCATCCATCAAAATTGGCACTTTATTTTTGTTATTCTTTGTTTGGATCTATAATTTGGAAGATATTGAGTTCTTGACTGCAAGTGGTGATCTTTTATTCCTAGTTGCTACATATCATGCCTATGACTGTGATTCTTGGATTAAAAGCATTATATAAACTTGTACCACTAAAGAACCCTAATTTTTCCAGTTTCTAGCCTATTTTCCCTATTTTCTTTATTTTTGCTTACTTTTAGATCATCGTAGCTTTTTATTTTTATTTTTTTTTCTTGCTCTTCAATTTTCGGTTGCTACCTCCATATTACAGCAGCTTGTTCATCATATAAAAAAAACAAAAATAAAACAAAAATAAAACAAAAAAAAAACAAAAAAAAAAAGCCGAGCCTATATTCAAAAAAAAAAGAGCATTCCTTCATTACATTGTTGAGTTAGTAACTCTTCCTTGTTTTTTCTTTGATTGCTACATGTTAGATGATCTAAACGGTTTTAAGCGTTACAAAACAACCCTACTTGTGTGATTTTGTGCTGTGCCGACACTGGAGCCTTGGTCACACCCATCTTTCTCTGAACCGTGTTGCAACCGTCAGATAATAGTTGACGGAGTGTGTGCACTTGATTGCCCTTGTGATTGCTAAGTTCGACTATTACACATTCATACTATTCAAGCATCACATTGTAGATCTTATTCTTCCACATTAAGCCGCTTGTTTATACTTGCTATCCTTGATATCCGACTTGTGGTTGATTTAAATTGCAATTTGATTATTACTTGCTGTCTTCAATATTGCAAAATTCTGTGTCCAGGGGAATTGCTTGAATATTGTGCCTTGTTTTCTCGCTCTTTGATTTCTAAAACTTGAATCACTCTTCGGAATCACTAGAGCTTGCATTACTTGGTTTCTGGTCTTTGCTTCGTTTACTTGTTGCTCTTCTGATATTGTAGGAACATGTCGAACGATAGCGACCCCAACCCTTCCCCTACCCCATCTGCTGGCATTTCTGCTGATAATATGCGGTTCATTATTGACTCTGTTGTACAAGAATCTACCTTGGTTTTTCGTAAGGACATGGCAGAGGCTGAAAATCGTCGGGCTATTGAACGCCAGGAGGACCGCATATTCTGGTCTAACCTCATCAAACAGGCAGTTACACGACAATTGGAGGAGGCAAAGCAGGCGGAGGCTTCTGGATCTACACCTCCCTCTGGAGGTAGACCGCCCCCACCACCTACGGCTGCTACACCTCCTTCAGGTAATGTCCCACCTACAAGTAACCCTTCTGGTTCAGTTAACCCTCCCCATTCTGGTCAATTACATTATCAACTTAAGTCTGCTACTCCTAATCCTTTCAATGGAGAGAATGACAACGATCATCTAGCTGGCTTCAACGGACACCAGGATCGCCGTGAACATACTCCACCACCGCATCAGCATGGGAGGCCCATTCAGCGTCAGCAGCAGCGGCCGTTTCATACCCGTGCTAACTGGGATGATAGCCGCAGCAACAATGATCTATATGAGACGCCACATCTGGAGGATGCTTACCATGAGGTAAATCCTAACTTTGATGATTTACCCCCTCCTAATTTTGGTCATCCTAGATTAGAAACCTTTGATGGTAATACTGATCCTGAAGTTTATCTTGTTTGGGAAAATCATACTGACTATCTGCTTGAACATTTACGCTATGAGGAAACGGAGAAGTTGGAAGTTGTTATATTGCATTTAGTAGGTAAAGCTCGCACCTGGTGGTTCCGCACTCGTGAGATGCGCCATCGTCAGGACAAGCAACCTGTTGAGACTTGGCCACAACTTCGCTATCTCCTGAAAAAGAGACATGTGCCTGAGGAATACACAGAATCCATGAGGATGCAATTGGCGACCTGCCGCCAAGGGACTCGCTCTCCTAATGAATACAGGGATGAGCTGGAACGACTCTCCCATCAGGCTAATGTTTATCTTACTGAACGTGCTTTGTGTACTCAATTTCTTGCTGGTCTTAATATTTCTATTAAAAATCCTTTAGCTATCCATTCCATTAGAGATATTAACACTTTGACTCATAAAGCACAGCTGATGTATGAGCAACAGCAGCAGCAGCTTCGGCTACAGCGGAACCGAGTTGACCAGACCTCTCAAGGTCGCAGGTTTGTTCCCTTTAACTCTTCCAGTCAATCTAAACCTTCTACTTCTAACCCTTCTATGCAGAAAAAGGGAGTTTCCAACTCACCTCAACAGGGTTATCAGGTTGAAACTAGAAGAGTTGCTGCACCATCTACAGATCGTAACAAAGATATCCGCTGCTTCACTTGTGGTGGGTCTGGGCATGTCTCTCGCAATTGCCCTCAGAAAAGGAAGGTTCTTCTCAATGATTTGGGAGACCATTATTACGAGGAGGAGACTGCTGAGGATCTGGTAATTTCGAGTGAAGTGGAGGAGGACCAGTCGACTGAACCTATTGAGGAGATCGATACTTCATAGTACGACAACGTGCTTTGCATCATCAATCGACGGGTCCTACACATTCAGGAATCTCCCGTGGCGGATCAAAGGGAGAACATATTCCACACTAGATGCTTGGTTCGCGAAGCTACCTTAACCCTTATCATCGACGGTGGGAGTTGCTGCAATCTCATCAGTGAAAAGGTAGTAAATTTCCTCCATTTACCTACTACTCCTAGAGCTACTCACTATGGTTTAAATGGCATTACTGATGATGGTTCTGATATATTGGTCACCAAACAATGTTTAGTTTCCCTTTCAATTGGAACATATCATGATAAAATATTATGTGATGTTGCTCGCATGGATTGTAGTCATATATTGTTAGGGCATCCTTGGTTATATGATCGTAATGTCCTTCATGATGGTCGTGCAAATACATATGCTTTCACCTAAGACGGGAGAAGAGTTACTCTCCTACCCCTTTCGCCCCAAATTATTCTGAAGGACCAGGTTCGCAAGCAGCAACAAAGGAACGCCGACAGAGAAGCTGAAAGATTGGAGAAGCTCAAAGGGAGCTCGGATGAACAAGCCGCCCCCGCGGTCCAGCATGTCGCGCCCGCGGCCCCAGCAGCAGCGCCCGCAGCCGCCCCTGCAGCCCCCTTGCCGCCTTCTCCTCCCCATTCGACGTCACCTAAGCCCTCTTCTGCATCACTTAAGGACTCTGTGGAACGTCGATCTTTGGTCTCTCACCCTCAGCAAGGGACCATCACCTGGAATGCTCATCGACCTCATATTCTTCTGGTCATGAAACAGGTATTACTTAATGTTGAATTAAGTCATATTCCTGCCCCTATTGCTGCTCTTCTGCAGGATTATTTGGATGTGCTTCCAGCTGAACTACCCCAAGGCTTGCCTCCTATTAGAGGTATTGAGCACCAGATTGACTTTGTGCCTGGAGCAGCCTTGCCTAATCGCGCCACTTATAGAGCTAGTCCTGAGGAAACAAAGGAGCTGCAACGACAAGTCACAGAATTGATGGACAAGGGCTTTGTTCGAGAAAGCCTCTCTCCCTGTGTCGTGCCTGTCATTTTGGTTCCAAAGAAGGATGGCTCCTGGCGCATGTGTGTTGATTGCCGCGCGATCAACCAAATAACGGTTAAGTATCGCCACCCTATTCCTCGTTTAGATTATATGCTTGATGAAATTCATGGTGCTGCTATTTTTTCTAAAATTGACCTTAGAAGTGGATATCATCAAATTAGGATGAAACAGGGTGATGAATGGAAAACAGCTTTTAAAACTAAGTATGGCTTATATGAATGGTTAGTAATGCATTTTGGATTAACTAATGCACCTTCTACATTTATGAGGCTTATGAACCATGTGCTTAGAAGACACTTAGGTAAATTTGTCGTTGTCTATTTTGACGATATCTTAATCTACAGTAAGAATATGCATGATCATTTAAGTCACTTAAAATTGGTTTTTGATTGTCTAAGGAAAGAGAAATTATATGCCAATTTAAAGAAGTGTTCTTTTGCATCCGAGTCTACCATTTTTCTTGGTTTTGTAGTGACTGCATCTGGATTAAAGGTGGATGAGGAGAAGATCTGTGCTATTCAGGAGTGGGCTAGGCCGACTACACCCACCCATGTTCGCTCATTTTTGGGCCTTGCTGGCTTCTATCGACGTTTTATCAAGGACTTCGGCCTGATTGCCGCCCCCCTACATGAGCTGAAAAAGAAAGATGTGACATTTCGCTGGTCTGACTCACATCAAAAGGCTTTCGACGCCCTCAAGGACCGCCTGACACACGCCCCAGTGCTGCAGTTACCTGACTTTGCTCAACCTTTTGAGCTGGAGTGTGACGCTTCTGGCACTGGCATTGGAGGGGTCCTGCTGCAGAACAAGCGTCCCATCGCCTACTTCAGCGAAAAGTTGGGCACCGCTGAGCTCAACTATTCTACCTACGACAAAGAGCTATTTGCACTGGTTCGCTGCTTACAGACTTGGCAACATTATCTCTGGCCTAAGGAGTTTGTGATTTATTCGGATCATGAAGCTCTAAAGTATCTCAAAGGACAAGCAGTGCTCAGCAGGCGACTTGCTTGATGGGTAGAGTTTCTAGAGACCTTTTCCTATGTGGTTCACCACAAAAAGGGAAAGGATAATGTGGTAGCTGACGCGCTATCACGCAGGTATGTCCTCTTAAACCATATGGATGCACATGTTTTGGGTTTTGCATTGATAAAAGAACTGTATGCTTTTGATAGTTTCTTTAAAACTATATATGCTCAATGTGTGTCCAAAGGTGAAGTTGATTCATTTTTTATTGATAATGGGTATTTGTTTAAGATGGGCAAACTTTGTATCCCATCTTCTTCTATTCGCCGATTGTTAACCCAAGAAATTCATGAATCTAGGGGACATGGGGGTTTCGAAAAAACTCTAGCTGGACTAAAGGAACATTACTTTTGGCCTAAAATGTCTAATTATGTGCTGAGATTTGTCAAAAGTTGTGTTACATGTGCTAAAGCCAAATCAAAATCCAATGCTAATGGTCTATACCAACCTTTTCCTATTGCCAATGCACCTTGGGAAGATGTGTCTATGGATTTTATTGTAGGATTGCCTAGAACTTCTAAGGGGCATGATTCCATATTTGTTGTTGTAGACATATTTTCCAAAATGGCTCATTTTATTCCATGTCATAAAACTGATGATGCTATTCATGTTGCTCATTTATTCTTCAAAGATGTTGTTCGCTTACATGGATTGCCATTATCTATAGCTTCTGACCGAGATCCTAAATTCTTAAGCTCTTTTTGGAAAACTCTATGGTCTAAATTGAGTACAAAATTACTATTTTCTACTTCTTGTCACCCACAAACTGATGGCCAAACTGAGGTCACAAATAGAACTCTTGGGGCTCTCCTTAGAGTCATGCTGCGAACTAACCTCCGGAGGTGAGAAGACTGCCTACCATTTGTAGAATTTGCATATAACAGGTCTAGGCACTCTGCAACTAAGATGACCCCCTTCGAAGTCGTATATGGCCGAAACCCCTTAACTCCGGTGGACATGATGCCTCGGCCATATATAGACAAGGAGAGCGTGGATGCAGCTAAGCAAGTGGACTTCATCAAAAGCTTACATGAGCTTACCAAGGCGCAGCTGGAGAGGAAGACTGCGCAATACAAGGCCGCGAAGGACAAGCATCGCAAGGATGTGCAGTTCAACGTTGGTGATCTGGTCTGGCTGCATCTCAGGAAGGAAAGGTTTCCGCAACAACGGAAATCTAAGCTGGACCCCAGGGGAGATGGACCATTCAGAGTGGTTCAATAGATGGGTCCTAATGCATACAAGCTGGATCTCCCTGCCGATAAGTACAGCGTTCATTCTACATTCAACGTCGCCGACCTATCCTTGTTCGTGCCTGACGATGACTCTGATGACGATTTGAGAACAAATCGAAGTCCAGTAGAGGAGAATGATGCCGTTCAAATATCGCTGACTCCTGGTGACATTGAGGACAACATGAAGGTTCCATTTGATGGCCCTGTCACTCGTGCAAGGGCCAAGAAGATTCAAAATGCAACTAAGGCCTTTCTTGTCCGTCACCATGGCACTTTAGAGCAAGGGTTCAGGCCACCCTGGATCACTTGGCTCAAGGTTACACCACCAGTACCAGAAGTAAGCTTGCGTCCACACTCAGAGCTCATGAAGACTCGTCAGCATCCCCCATGACTCATCATGACTCGGCATCTCCATGGAAGCACTCGGCCGAGTGGATCAAGGGAATGTCGAGTGAAGAGGAAGCCTTGGCCGAGTGATCTCTTGTGGGCCGAGTTACATTAGTTATTTAATTAATTTGTTATTTTATGCAATTAGTTAAATAAGGTGGAAATTAATTATATCTCTTCTAGATATATTACTTAGCCACCAAGTTATTAAATATCTATCTTCTTAGGAATTATTTATCTTAAAGTTATTTCATTTATCTTTAGATAGAATTAATCTATCCAAACCCCTTTCCTTTGCAAGGATGGATTGGTTAGATCTCTCATAGTTTTCTATAATTTCATGTTATGCATCTTTTATGAAAATTAGATTGAAATAGAATTGAAGAAACCTTTTATGGATTAAGGGTTCTTCGATTATCAATCCCAAAGCTATTGTGTTCTATGTTATTTTCGGCCTTCACAAAATCATCACCATCACCTTGATCTAAACCGGCAAACCCTAAACCAAACACTAACCCTAATTCGGAAACCGTCGCAAGAAGGAGAGCCAGCCTTGGTGACATCCGCGGCCTGACTCGCTCCAGCGAGCGCAGGCGCCCGGCATCCCCAGCACGCGCTCCCGCGCCTTCGCCCTCGCGTCTTCGCTTCCTCGCTCACCTCCACTCCCGCGCCAGCGCGCGCCCCTGTCCTCGCGCACCCGAAGTCCCGCGCACACCCTGAGGCCGAAGGCCTGTGTGCCCAGCTCTGCTTTCCTCGCTGTTCTTCGTTCCTTCTTTCTGTCGCTATTACTTTGTTTAATTTGCTGGAATTTTTCTAAGTAGAGAATCTGTCGCTAAATCAGAATTCTAATCACTTGTTCAATTTGTTCTGAATCAGGAGATATCAAAGAACATTCCAAGATCGAAGCAAATATACGGTGTGGTTCTTGATCTTGAGCCCACATGCGAAGGATCGGGTATCCCAAACGTATCAAAAACACTCCCACTCCCGCTCTCGACTCTCGCTTGACATCTTGTTAGCTCTCGACCTTGCAAATAGCCTCCCCGATTCGCTCTCACGCTCACTCCTCAGTTTGATCGGACAACAAAGAGGTGGAATTGAATAACGAAATTCAAAAGAGAAGTTAAGGGCTCACCGAAAGGGCTCGAGGCTTGCCGGGGGTTCGATGTGCTTCGTTAGAGACTCGGGGATGCCTCGCAGCTGAAGCTCGATGGGGGGGAGCCTTGAAAGTATGTATGGGTGTTAAAGGTCGGGCTTTTCTAGTTTTGAATTAGAGAAAGAGAGGGGAGATCCTCACCATCGGTTCCAATTGAAAAACAGAGTGACGAGGCTACGGCTGGGCTCGTCGGGTGCGCTGCTGCTGCTTGGAGACGCCAAGGAAGGTAATGGATGCTAATGTCGCTGCTTCTGTTGCTTGGAGCACTCTTCCCGCGGACAACGAACATAGGGTTGTTGAGGGTGAATCTTGGGCTCGACTCCTTGGTTCGAAAATAGAGGAACAAAGGGCTGCTGGTAGTGATACGTCGACGGCTCATTGGTGGCGCAGGGAGGTGCTCTGGTGGCAAAAAGGAGAGGAGATGGTGGTGGAGATAGAAGGAGAGAAGGTTCGGGTGGGTGGCGTCGAACATGGGCAACGAAGGAGTGGTGTGTGTGATTGGGTTTATGAATATGGGGGTGGGCTTTTAACATTTGAACTTAGGGTAGGGGAGGGAATGGGCTCAGCAGGCCGGGTAAGGTAGGAGGGCATGGTTGAGGGTGGAGTGTTGAATCGACTAAACAAAAGTTACTAATCCGGCCCTAGTAAAGGAACTACGTCCTATTTCGTGCTGCAATACTATTATGAAGGTTGTCTCTAAGTTGATTGTGGGTAGACTAAAGAGCAGGCTGATTGATCTCATTTCTGATAGTCAGGGCGCTTTCATCCCTGGTCGATCTATGGCTCACAACTGTGATGTGGCACTAGAAGTGGTCAATGGTTATGGCACGAAAAGAGTATCTCCGAGATGTACGATCAAGGTGGACCTTCAAAAAGCCTATGACTACATGAGCTGGGAGTTTATAAGGAATACTCTTATTTACTTTAATTTTCCCAGTTGCCTTGTTGAGCTTATCATGGAGTGTGTAACGACCCCTTCTTTCTCTGTTCTGATAAATGGTTCTTCGGAAGGTTTCTTTCCTGGCAAGAGGGGTCTCAAATAGGGAGACCTGTTGTCTCCATATCTGTTCGTGCTCTGTATGGAGGTTTTGGGCCGCATGCTATAACAAGCTACAGCTTCTTCATCGTTCAAATTCCATCCTCGATGCAAACAGCTAAGACTTTCTTTGTGGCTTTAGGACTAAAAGCTAATAATGAGAAGAGCACAGTGTTCATTTTTGGAGTTGATGACAGTATAGCTTGTGCAATTGTTCAGCAGCTTGGTTTTGTGCAGGGTACCCTACCGATCAAATACTTGGGCATTCCTCTACATTCGAAAATTGTAGTGGCTCATGAGTATGGAGATCTGTTTGGTAAAATTAAGAAGCAAATTTAGACTTGGACTACCAAAAAGTTGTCTTACGCAGGTCGCCTATAGCTTGTGAAATCTGTGTGCACTGGGGTGTTTACTTTTTAGAGTCAGGTCCTCATTTTACCAAAGGGGGTTGTGCATAAAGTCGAGAGCTTGTGTAGAAGATTTCTATGGAATGGGAGTAGTGAAGGGCATAAGCACCTAGTTGCTTGGAATTGTGTCACAAAACCATTATGCGAGGGAGGCTTGGATATTAGGGAAATTTTGGCATGGAACAAGAGTGTTCAAGCGAAGCTAGCTAGTAGGAGACTTGGCACTCCACAAACCAAGTATATGGTATCGTTGGTGCGTTCAGAACCACTTGAAGAGCAATGAAGTGTGGGACGCTGCCCCGAAACTGAATGACACATGGATTCGGAAGAGTCTTCTTCACACCAGAAATGAGATGCTAGATGTTCTGCCGCGGGATAGCTCTCATCAAATCCTTCTACAGCATGTTGTCACACCCATGTATGAGCTACTAAGGGTCAGAGAGCCTACGATTGATTGGGGGGAATTCATGTGGAAGAGATTACAGTGCAGAGAATGGGCCTTCATTGTTTGGTTAGCAGCAAGGAATCGGTTACAGACAGGAAACCGTGTGCAGCATTGCAAAGGTGATGCATCTGCTATGTGTGTGTTTTGTGGCCACGAGGAGGAGACGACCGTCCATCTATGGTTTGGGTGCGTAGCTACACAGCGAGTACTTTCGCAGGTGATGAGCTAGGCGGGAGTAGGCTGTAGATTTTCCACCATTGATGCTTGGCTTCAATGGTTTAGGGATGAGAATCCAATGCACCAGAAATCCTTTCTTTTCCAAGTAAAGTTGCTTGCATTCGAATCTATTATCTACTACACTTGGATGGCTAGAAACAAGATAGTTTTTTGTAATGAAACTTTCTGCCCGAATGTTTATGCTAGTATTATCATTGATTGTTGTAAAGCTCGTATTTCCATGAAGTGGAAGTGCAAGTCACTCATGGAAAGTACATGGAAAAAAAGACTCTTAGGAAACTAATTTAGCCTAGTGGGAGGAATTGGCGAGTTTGTATACTTGGGTAGTTGGGTGAGTTGGTTTAGTTAGAGATGTTAGTGTTTTTTGGTGGGTATAGGGGGGCCTTTTGGGTATACGGCTTCCCTTTTTACATGAGGCTATTGTTTAGTCTCATTCTTTTGTAATCCTGGTGTTTTCACCACATCTCTATATTTACCTTTTCAGGCTAAACAATACCCGGAAATAAATTAAGAATACGCAAATTTGGATCCCACAATTAGTCCCTGCATGTTAGTTTCCTCGAATTCTGCTTCCTCGATTAATTAGATTTTTGAAATTGCAAAGGATATCGTCATCCGATAATTATTTTGATTTTTCGTGGTAAACGATGGAAATTGTTCGTCAAATTTTATATTCCAGTCGGAATCCACTAAATGAGTCTTAAATCCGATTTAAATTCATTTTGAATTTCCTTTTTCCGAAAATTTAGGATTTTAAAATCCGAGCCTTTACAATTAAATTGGAGGTGAACACAACTTTTTATGTTATTATATAGATATAGATAGATATAGATATAGATTTTTAAAAGGTACTCCTTTTTTTTTCTTCTGAGCCATAACATTACAGGACAAATAAGCACATAACATTACATCTCTTCCAAAACCTCTTAATAATAAGCACAAGCCATAGCTTTTCCCTCTCATCTAAAAATAATTATCCATAACCAACTCTAAATCCTAATTCCCGGATGGGTCAAGCTTATCATAGGCTATTATACATGAATTTTGTTCAACTTCAAAAGACAAGGCTAGAGGCTCAAATTGGCTTTAAGCAAAGACATAATGTAAAGTAGATATAGATAAATGTAGGCTAAAAGATGCCTCTATCGTATGCAACTCATAAGATATGATCATGTATTTCAATTGGTCTCAATAATAATAAGCATGTCAATACTCATAGATAAATGCATAAGAAGAGTAAATGACACAACAAAAGCAAAAGGGAATATAGATGTAGGAAATTGATCAAATGAAAATGGTCCTTAAAATGAAAATTCGGCTTAAAGTGAAAATGGGTTTAATTGTCGTTTGGCGTGGATCCAATTAGCCCGATCCAATTAGCATCTTGGTACGGGTAAAACATAAACGACGTGTTTTGCGTCCCTTTCTCTCCTGCTCCTATCAATCCATGGCGGAGCAGATCGAGCCCATCGTTGCTCCTTTCTCTTCTTCGTTCATCCCACTCAACTTTCCATTGTAGCCCGTCTCTCAATCTCTCATCTCTCCGCTCTCTCTATTTGAGGTATCTCTCACTCGACGACGGCAACGACAATTTGGTACGAGATGATGACCTAGGGTTCCGATGATATTACCGATGTTGGTTACTAGTTCGCCAAAGTTGATTCCGATGAATCCCTGACTTGGCGCCACCAAGTAAGCCTCTTATTTTGGATTTGTGCCTTTTTGAAGTAGTGGAAATTGAAATCGCCTAATTTCTGTAGTTTGTTCCTCGAGTTGCTTGTTTCTGTTCACTAGTTTATGCCTGCAATTATCTGATGATATTATTGTTTTTGTTTCAATCTCCTCTTTTGAATTGTGTATGCTGGTGATGCTGAAATGTGCTTTTGTGCAAATGGCAGTGTGTTGCTGCTTTGCTTGATCCAGAAGGACAAGTTACTCAGTGGGATAAAGCTAATGTACAGGAAATGAAAGACAAGTTCAAATTAGTGGGTCTCAACCCTCGTCAACTGGATGTTCTGTCTGCATTCGTTGGTCCTGATCATGTAGCCACGGAGACATTGTTGGCTACACAGACCTTGTTTTTGCTAGTTGGGTTCAGATGTATCAGCAGGGTAGAGAAACTATTTCTCAAACGAATTATGAGGTGTGTGTGTAATTTTCTGATTTAATGGTTAAGTTTAATTCTGTAATTGGCTAAGTTTCTTAAAGCATGTGGTACTCTAGCAGAGACTCTTAGTGAAATTCTAAAATCGTCCAAGAATTTGAATGATATAGAAGAATGTGATTCAAAAGCCATTAAGTTTCATTCATGAACTTCAAAATTTGTTCATTTTCATTTTGTCATTTTCTCTAATAGAAACCAGTAATTGGAGCTGGATACCAATTATTTGGGATTCGAGAAACGCATTGTACACAACAACGCTTGTTCACAAATAATAGCGATGTGCACTTTGATTTCCTCCTTCCTTTTCTATGTTAGTCAGGAGCTCGAGGGGATCTTTGAGTTTGATTGGAGGTCTCTTTTTATGTGGTCCAGGTGCCCTTTTAGGTTGATTTGGTGATACAAATTTGATGGCCTTTTGGGGGTCGTTTTGTCGCTCTTGAGCTGCTGCTACTTTGTTTTGTTTGAGAGGAAATTGGTCCTTTTTTAATATTGATTTTAGGATTTGTTTTCAGGGGTTTATGTTCAACAAGTCAGTTTCGAGTGGCTCCCTAAGGTACGCAGTGAATGCTTCTGTTTTGGGCATATTAGTGAACACTGTGTAACTGCAAAGGCAGAAATTTAGGAATTCAACAAGGAGTTCTCATATATGGGTTCCGAGGAGGTCCATTTCTGATCAGAAAGGGAAAGTAAAAGATGGAAGTGTGGAAGAGCCTACAGTGGTCATGATTTTGTCTGTCATAGATGCAAGTGAATGCGGTGTAGTTGTCTGACACATAAATGGTAAGGCTCGGGCTAAGGAAGATACACTTAAAACTAAGGCAGTAAAGATTGTGCCAGCTCAAGAGGGGAACTTAAGGGAGTGCAATAATGGTGTTTCCTATGAGGCTTTCATTGAGTTTGTTTTTTCCAGTGTTTTTATTTTTCCTTTTCGTTCTCTCTTGGCATATGTTTAAAACTAAGTTACCATGCTCTTTCATTCTTTCTGTCAATTGCTTCTGAAAAAGTTGTAATTGATTTCAAGCCAATTAGCTCAAATGGAAGAGCGACGTGCTCACGCCCAAAGATGTGAGTTCAAATCCCGCATAGGCTGGTACTCATTCATGAATAAGTTTATAAAGTGCAGGAATAAAATGATAAAGTGCATAAATAAGAAGATATAGTGCAAGAATAAAATGTTGATGTATGAAAAAAAATACGGAATGCATTAATAAAATTATGAAGTGCACAATTAAGATTATAAAGTGCATAAATAAAATGATAAAGTGCAATAATAAAATGGTGAAGTGTATGAATAATAATACCATTAATACGAAGTGCATGAATAAGATTATTAAGTGCACAGTTAAGATTATAAAGTGTAAGAATCAATTGATGCAGTGCAAGTATAAAATGATGAAGTCCTTGAATAATAATCAGCAACTGGCTTTCAATTATGCATTTAGGTTTAATCGATGAGCCTATTATGTGCTCCCCAGTTTTATTATACGATTCAAATCTGTTAAAATCTCATCATATTCCAGCATATCATCACCAATTACTTGATTTGCATTGTTTACATATGGAGATTAACATTTATTTGGCAAATTGTGTGTAAATTATTTAGCAGAAACCATGACTAAAAAGTAAAACCTGAACTATAGCCTAGATTTACATATGGAGATTTGATATATATTTGAATTTGTACTTGGGACTGATTTGAAACAAATGTTTTTACTGCATTTCCTACCTTAAGTTCTCATATTCCTGAAAAAAGATGAAAAACGACAGTCATGAGATTCGATTAAGAGGAAAAGCAAGGTTATTTCTCAACCTGCTAGATGAGCTTTGTTGAGGGTTGTTGCAGTCTGAATCGCCCACCTATGCATCAACTTTAATGGGTTGTTATGATCGAGATTTCTGTGAGATCTATGGTGATTTTTTGGGGGTTGTTAAACTGATTTTTGGTGGATGTTAGACTGATTTTGGGGGCTGTTTTGAACATCTTGAGGGCTGATTTCTTCCATGTGCTGCAGAAGCACTTGGGACTAATTTTGAGCTGCTTCTAAAGGTCTGATCTGCTTAGGTTTTTTTTTCAAGTTAAATCTCAGCTGTGTTAGGTACTTAATGGGGCTGTTATTTGTAACCATCTAATTGCTTCTTTCTGCATTGATGATGATTGCTCTTCATGAGTTTCTTTTATGGTCTTCTGGCTTCGTGAGTTTCATACGCGTTTTCGCCTATTCGAAGGAACTCGATGTGTATGAAGGAAAGTTTAGTTGGTTATTCCGACAGATTCTAATATAGTGATTGAGATATTAGACAATGAATTGTTTTGGACGCAAAAACTTATTCTTATGGACCTTCATCTTCATTTGCATTTTCAATGTGCAAATTTAACATCACATAGTGCAACAATAACGTCTAAATGTGCATTAATAACATCAATTTATCCTAGCAGACTGAAATGCTTTTAGAAGAAAAAATTCTTTCGAATTATAAAGTGCAATAATAGTGATCCAATGTGCGAATTTAACATCTAATAGTGCAACAACAACTTCTAAATATGAATCAACTAATATTGCTCTTTATATAAATTTCATAAATAAAATGATAAAGTGCATGATTTTATTTTACTATTGCTCTTTATATTCTAAAATTGCATGATTTTATCTTACTCTTTCACTTTTATCAAAAAATAATACAAACTACTAAAATTAAGCAATTTAGCCTATGTAGGAGTCGAACCCACATCTCTGCGCATAAGCACATTTCTCTACCATTAAGCTAATAGACTTTTAAGGCTTATTTAGTAGAAAAAAGGTTTTAGACAACGTCTTATAGACAACGGTTTCTAAAATAATGTTGTCTATATTGGCAAAAATTAGAGTTTTTGAGACGCACAATGGTTATTAGCTACAACCGTTGTCTTTGTAATTGCAAAGACAACGAATACATAAAAAACCGTTGTCATATATATAGAAGACATCTCAAATAATACGGTTGACAAAACCGATGTCTATGCCTAATTAAAATTGTTGTCTTTTTAATTGCAAATACAACGAATATATAATTAACTGTTGTCATAGATATAGAGGACATCTCAAACAATATGATTTACGGAACCATTGTCTATGCCCAATTAAAATCGTTGTCTTTGTAAATTACAAAGACAATGAATGTATAAAGAACTATAGTCATAGATATAGAGGACATCTCAAATAAAACGATTTACAGAACCGTTGTCTAGGCCCAATTGAAACCGTTGTCTTTTTAATTACAAAGACAACGAATATATAAAGAACGATTGTCATCGATATAGAGGACATATCAAAGAATACGATTGACATAACCGTTGTCTATGCACAATTGGAACCGTTGTTTTTGTAATTACAAAGACAACGAATATATAAAGAACCATTGTCATATATATAGAGGACATCTCAAATAATATGATTTACAGAATTGTTGTCTATGTTTAATGAAAACCGTTGTTATTGTAATTACAAAGACAACGAATACATAAAAAACTGTTGTCTATTCCCAAGCGGAATATTAGGCTTTTAACCATTCCGGAATGGCTCACCGGAGAGGACTTGTGGGTAGTACCCATAGGTCCAGTTCAAACCCCGGAATGACCGCTCTTTATTTACCTATTCAATGGATATTATGCTTTTTCAACCTAGACGACCCGTCCCTCTATCTATCTCTGAATCACCGACCTCCTTTCACTATTCACCTTCTTCCTTCCACACTTAATCCCCAAATCGCTTCTACTTGAATCTGAATCGCCGGCCTCCTTGAATCTAGATTATTACAACATATCGACTCTCTCAATCGCTTCTACTTCAATCCTCAAATCGCAGTTACTTGATTTCAGCTACTTGAATCTGCTCGATCAGTTGCAACTACTTGAATCCTCATCTCGACTCTCTCAATCGCTTATATTTGAATCCTCAGATGGAGCGTCCTTTTACTTGAGAGATAATCTCAAATCGCAGCCAAACTTAAATACTCAAATCACCTCCTCTCATTATTCATCTCTCTCGTTTCTGTTCTCCTCCCTATGTGGTCCCTGTTTGCTTCCCTCTGTCATCTCTCGTTTCCCTCTGTGTTGTATCTGTTTCTTCTCATCTTGTCTCTATTGCTGAAGCCATCTCGGGTCGCATTTGCAATCAACCCTGTTAAGTTAACATCTTCACTCTGAAGTAGTTGTACATTCACTTCATTTTTCTATGAATTTAGAGATTAGGATAATGCTTGATTTGGGTTTACTGTATAGTGTTCTATATAAGGTTGGATTTGGCTTTGCTATGAAAGGTAGTGTTCTAAGGCTTGATTTGGCTTTACTATGAAAGGTAGTGTTCTAAGGCTTGTTTGGCTTTACTGCGAAAGGTAGTGTTCCAAGGTTTGATAGATATATTAATTACCTCTTTACAAAAGAAACTATAATTTGTTGATGAGATTTTTTTAATCAGCTGCTAACTGAGTTGAAGTCATTCTCCATTTTAATATTTTGGATGAATTTGGACCATTGAAAGTTTGCAATAGAACCAAATGCACAAAAAAGAACAACTAATTAAAA
The DNA here is from genome assembly GCA_037127255.1 of Persicaria tinctoria. Lineage (NCBI taxonomy): Eukaryota > Viridiplantae > Streptophyta > Magnoliopsida > Caryophyllales > Polygonaceae > Persicaria > Persicaria tinctoria. Next base: position 45,386,880 of record JBANSL010000011.1, on the reverse strand, counting down.
TGAAACATAATACACACAAAAACTCAATTTGAATATCATTAAGGAACACTAAGACATCAATTCCCAATATGTGGACTTTTTTCCAAATTGGAAATATATTAAAGCAACACGAACAAGTTATATGAATAAGAATGGGAAATTAGTACATAAATTAGAGGAAGTATAGACTTCCTATTTTGAAACCAAACTTTAATTCGTTTAGATTCAATTTGCTATTGTTGCTCATATCTCTGCATTTTTTGCAATGCCTATTCTCGCCTTCTTGAAGCAATGAGCTCTTGTTCTACATAGAGAAGTTGATCATGATATTTCTTCCCTACAGCTTCTGTGGAATAAAATATCATTAAGAATGACCGTTTAATATTAGATATGTGCATATGTTTGAAATACATTTGTTGCTCCAGTAGTTGACTATTTAAAAAGCCAAGTCAAAACACTGAAATGATGAAGAATGTTTGCAATTGATCCTCTAAACCATCAAGTTTTTACATTGTCTGAGGTGAAGAATGTTTGGGATCAATTGGATTTTGCATCTTTGTATGCATCAATTATGATGGCATATAATTTATGTTATTGCACTTTGCCAAATGTGACTTCCTAGGAACATTAGCACAATATTTCAAAGCATGATCAATGCTTGACAATTTCTTTTTCATGATTGAAAATATATATTTGATACCTTGTTCTCATTAAAAAGAAATAGTTTTATAGGTTATATTTCAATTCAATAAATGTTCTCGTTAAAAAGAAAATATATCTTTTTAAATGCCCTTTCAAAATAATATTTTTCTTGTTCGGTTCATCTAAACTCTAAAGTGTCTTAATATTTCTAGTGAGGGTAATTTTTGAAGAAACTCCCAAGCTGAATCTTCGTTCAGAATGTGTTAATAGAACCCCATCTCGTGAAACCCTTCTCAAACCACAACTTCAAAAGGTATACAATAGTGTGTTAAACTGCTTTTGTTCAGCCAAAACTGATATGAAGGTTCAATCAACATTTTATTTTTATTATCACCTAGCTAATTGTTAGAAGTTATTTATGCACATATTAACGTTGGCCTCTTATTATTTCGTCTCAATTTAGGAAGCAAAAGATCCTCTTGAAAAGGTTGTTCTAGATGGACGTCAATTAGCCTTAAATTTATACTTGCTTGTGCAGTTTCTTTTGCCTCTCTGTAATTATTTGTATTAGATTGTAACCTTTTGAGCTAGATTATTAAGCTTTGTAGTGCCTGACTACTCGATCTGCATATATCATCAGCTTCCAATTCACTTTTTCTGTTGTTTTTATTGTGTGTTTGTGCTTTCTGGTTGTCTATTGAAAGGAGTTGTGGAGCCAAGTTGCACAATCTGATGCTTCGAGTTCCATTATTATTCAAATCCTGGATACCCATCATAACAACTTCCCTGAAGCAGCCATAGTATATTGTACATATATATACATATTTGAGTGATTCTATTCATCTATACATGTATTGAAATTCAAATGAAGGATGACAATGTTTAAATTTTTCTTACACAATAGTTAAAAGGTGGGTAAATTCCTTTCGTGGTCTCTAACCTTTAAGGGTTAGCCACTATCGGTCCCTAACTTTTTTAAGTGTTACTTTTAGTCCCCAACCTTTTACATATTGCTACTATTTGGTCCCTAACCTTTTTAAGTGTTACTTTTAGTCCCTAA